>JAKCWG010000487.1:0-136997 GCA_021464415.1 Lonicera japonica | reverse complement strand
ATTTCATATGAATTAGAAGTTCTCGATCTATCATTCCAATTTTTTGTCAAACGCACCCTTAATTTCAAAACTTGTAGCTAAGCAAAGTTCAAATTTGAAACTCAACAGTAACATTTCCCCCCAACAAAGGAAATTAAAATGTTAATAGACATTTATGTTGATCATTTTTAGTCTTTGAGTTTTTGGTAATTAAATGCCATTTGGAGAGCAGTTTTTGAAATATTAATGTGAAATACTAAGCTGCACTTTGTCTCAAATTAAAGTACAATATTGCAGTATTCAAAGAGTGTGAATGTTATATTCTCTCGGTCTCAAATTAAAAGTTCCGTTTGACTTTTGAACCTTTTGAAAGACACTAATATTGACATAGTCGATGGTTAATTAAGAATGAAACTTATTTACTGTGTGATTTGATACATCTCAATCATGTTCAAAAAAAGAAGATAAACAATTAATGGAGACGTCCTACATAGGGAAGTGGGATTATTAATATGAGATGGAGGGAGTAACAATCGGTGATTGCAGGAAAATACTGTAAGTTATGCCATTGACAAGAGAACACGTAAAACACGAGGACAGAAAAACTTCATATATGGAAAATTTACTTTAATTTGACAATCCAAATTGCAGAACTTCATTCATTCATATATGGAAAAAGCATACATAAGTGAATATATATGTAAGACAGCAACAGTACAGATTAAGTGTCGTTAAAGAAGAACGTAAATTCAAGAGTAAGGATAATGTTAACTGCGAAGAGAACGCACGTAGAAAGTTTCAGGGTAACTAAACTTCAAGGAGAAAACTTGGGATTGAACTTGCGTCATGTCGATCCAGATGGTTGGAATGTAGGCAATTTTGGGCCACTCAACGCCGGTCCCCTTGGCACATCTTTCATCTAATATGGGACACCTCCGAATCCACAATTCCCTTAATTTGGTAATGCGTTGCATCGCTTCCATGGTGGGCAATTGCTTTAGTTTTTCGCAGTCTTCTAAAACAAGTTGTTCAAGTGACGAAAATTTGGCAAACCACTCGGGCAAAACTTCCACTCCAAATCCCTTTAGATGAATCTCTGTGAGAGCACTGAGGTGTTGAAGCTGCTCTGGTATGGAGTCCCATTTAGGCCACCCCTTCAACACTACACGACGTAGGGTCAACTTAAGGAGCTGGATACCATCAACGCTTGGGAATGAATCGAGCTCCTCTGAGAACGGACCAATCGCCAAGGTGTTCAAGCGAGTAAGCCCTTGTAACCCATCCAACAATGAACTCAGCTTGTTGCAGTTGACTATTCTTAAGGATGACAGAGAAGAAGGCAGTGCTTGCAACTTTGGTAAGGAGATAAGATTCGGACAATTATGTAAGTGTAACGTCTCGAGAGAATTGCCGGATTCCATTAGACTACTTGGCAGTGACACTAATCCGTCACAACTAAAAAACCACAAATGCCGAAGGGATTTCGATCCTTGCATGCTGATAATGGACTTGATATTCGGGCAATGAGATATGCAAAGGTATTCAAGAGACGGGAGATTGTGAATCCCGTCTGGTAAATCTCTCAGAGTCTCACAGTCACCAATTCCTAGTGATCGGAGAGAGCTTCCCCAACAGCCCCGCATGGTGGGAACAACATGGGTTAACATGGGACAGTTTCTTATTTCCAGTTGTGCCAAATTTTTATTCTCTTGCAGTATCAAATCTGGAAGAGAAGTAAGCTCGGACACCCCTCGGATGTGCAAGGCCATGAGCGTGGTCAGGTCGCTGCATATTTTTTCTAATGGCAAACCACTATTCACTCCCTTAATCTCTAATTCCTTAAGGACTGGAAAATGACTTGGGCAGGTAATCAGCTCTGGGCAAACCACCAATCGCCAAGGTGTTCAAGCGAGTAAGCCCTTGTAACCCATCCAACAATGAACTCAGCTTGTTGCAGTTGACTATTCTTAAGGATGACAGAGAAGAAGGCAGTGCTTGCAACTTTGGTAAGGAGATAAGATTCGGACAATTATGTAAGTGTAACGTCTCGAGAGAATTGCCGGATTCCATTAGACTACTTGGCAGTGACACTAATCCGTCACAACTAAAAAACCACAAATGCCGAAGGGATTTCGATCCTTGCATGCTGATAATGGACTTGATATTCGGGCAATGAGATATGCAAAGGTATTCAAGAGACGGGAGATTGTGAATCCCGTCTGGTAAATCTCTCAGAGTCTCACAGTCACCAATTCCTAGTGATCGGAGAGAGCTTCCCCAACAGCCCCGCATGGTGGGAACAACATGGGTTAACATGGGACAGTTTCTTATTTCCAGTTGTGCCAAATTTTTATTCTCTTGCAGTATCAAATCTGGAAGAGAAGTAAGCTCGGACACCCCTCGGATGTGCAAGGCCATGAGCGTGGTCAGGTCGCTGCATATTTTTTCTAATGGCAAACCACTATTCACTCCCTTAATCTCTAATTCCTTAAGGACTGGAAAATGACTTGGGCAGGTAATCAGCTCTGGGCAGTTCCAGATTGTCAGCTTCTGGAGGCGAGGAAACACTGCTTCCGTCCACTCCTTCAAATTCGGCATATTCTCCAAACGGAATTTCGTCAAGGCTGGGAAGAATGTCTCGGTACCTCCACGGTTAGTGTTGCAACTACAGTGGCGACCATAGAATTCAGCGCCTATGATTGTCATAGTATCCATCCCACTCAGCTCAAGTTCCACCAGTAGCGGTAGTTGCCCGAGCCTTGGGATGTGCTCAAATCTTCTACAGTTTATCAATTTGATCTCAACCAAATTTTGAGTGGCAAAGAGTCGCCATTCCCACCATCAATGCTCACCGACATGTTCATCACCCACGTTGGAAATTTATCACCCAAGAAGTTTTGGATTGTTAAGCTTTTTAGGTGTGGGTGAGGTTCGAGGCCTTCTAAAACATCTTCGTCATCCCTATTGCCGCTCCTACCAAGACTCCAGTGAAATTCTAGCTTGTATATATTCTCCTTGCTGAATAAATTTGCACTTTGGGCTTCTTCTCTGCAGCTCACATGCTCGAGATTGTGTATCTCTAATTCACCCCGGAGGTGTTTCAAATGCCCTAGCTCCTTGATTTGACGACCTGCATCTCTACCGACGTTAAAGAAGTGTAGAGTTTGAAGATTAGTCAACCGGCGGATTTTATGTGGCAACTGGCATTCTTCGCAATTATGACCGCGGAAATAAAGATGTCGCAAGTTGATCAAATTTTTCATCTCGTTTGGCAGCGCCTTAAGATTTTCGCACCGATCAACTCTTAAGGTTTGCAAATTGTAAAGCTTACAAACAGATTTTGGCAAAACTTTGATCATGGTATCTGACAAGTCCAAGTACCTCAGATGTATGAGCTCCCCGATTGAATTTGACACTTCTTCAATATTAGCCCCACTAGAATTTAGAACACGCAAGCATTTGAAGTGTAACAACATGTTATCGGTTAGTTTACTCTTTAAGAATAATGTCTGCAAAGATCTAGCTTTCTCCTTTTGAACTGCAAATACAACTTCTTGCCTAAAACACAATGCTTGCTCCTGAACATGAGGAATTTCTAGGGCAAGATCGTGCACAAGGCCGTGCAACTTAAAGTTTGTTACATTTTTATATTTATCCTTTTCTATATCTTGGAACAGCGAACTCTGCAATAACAAATTGAAAAACTCATTACCTACATCCTCCATCACTTTTGCGCTCCCCTCGTCAGATTGAAGGAACCCAGCAGCCATCCAGAGTTGGATTAGTTGTTCCTTTTCAATTTCACAATCCTTGGGAAAATTGAACAATACGCAAAACATTGTTTCAGAGCTAGTGAAGGCAAATGATTGATACTCGATTTCAATATACATAGGAGTATGTTTTCCCCTTCTCCGTCTAAACCCCAACACCCACCATTTTGAACTGACAACCCATCGCCTTTCTTCGTGTTATAACGCATCATGCTCCCCACCACCTTTGCTGCTAACGGCACACCCCTACACTTACTCACAATCTCGTTCGTATGGCCTCCAATTCTGAATTCATTTCTGCACCTCTGCTGACAAACGCTCTTCCTTTGAATAAAGACCAACAATCATCTTCTGCTAGTCCTCCCAAATGACACGCTTGATGTGCATCAATTACGGAAGCGACCTGCACCCCTCGTGTAGTGACAACAATTTTGTTTCCTTTTGTTGTACTAACTCCAAACAAACAACTCCTAAAATCCTCCCACTTCAAAGCATCTTCATCCAATACATCACCAGTAAAAGCATATATTTCTTCCCTCTCAACTCCTTTTCAAGGTAACTGAGTATCAAATCCTTGCTTTTCACGTCACACTTGTTCCCTTTAAGAGATTCTAGGATCTCGACGAGAACCCTTTTCACATCAAAACACCCGACACACTTACCCAAATTCTTGCATCAAAACGATTCACTACTCGTTCATCGTTATAAACTAACTTAGCCAAAGCCGTCTTCCCAATGCCCGCAATTCCCACAATGGGAATAAAGGAAATGTTTTCTTGATCACTAGTCGTCCCAATCAACATCTCAACTAACTTCGACACCTCGCTGTCCCTTCCCACTACTGCATCTTCATCAAGAAAGGAATCAACATCTCTACCATGAGTCATTTGAAGAGGATTATGAGCAACATCTCTAACACATACTGCTTTAAGCCCGTAATCATTCGCTTCTTTGTGGATCATTTCAACTTTGTATTAACACCTTTGATCTTATGAGCCATTTTGGAATCAAACAAGATCGGATTAGAGGAAAAGAAGGAAATCACCTTCTTGTTAATATGATTCCGTGTCTCCGCTTACGCCTCACCATTTCGTAAGCGAATTCACCCAACACACAGTCAGCTTCATGAGCCACAAGTTTGAGATTGTTGAGCCAAATGCTGATTGCCTGTTCTTTCACCTGCCGTATCTCGGCATCGTTTAGAACAGCTTGGATCATCAACAAGGTCCCCTTGAGCCTTTTCAGTTCTTCATTCAAACCACAAGCGCCAAGAATCTCACAGGTGATGCGAGAAATTACTTTCTTCAGTAATATCTCTACCGACGCACTGACTAAGGCTTGAGGAAACATATCCGCTATTATGAAATGACACTTGAGAGAGTGAGAGACAGGGAGGGAGAGAGAGAGGGGGGGAATGCTAATTGAATTTAGATGAGAGAATTGCAAAAACAGATTAGAGTTGTAGAGTAGTAGTCACACTAGAGCTAGTGTTGGAATTGTAGAGAGAGGGAGGGTAATGCTAACTGAATTTAGATAAGAGAATTGCAAAATGAAAAAAAGGGACTAGAATTTTAGAGGAATAGTGATAGTAGAGCTGAGTGCTGACATTGTTGACAGAAGGATGGGTCTTGGGGCTGACAGGCCAGTCGGATTAGGGGTGGAAAAAAATACCATTTGTACCGTACCAATTTGTACCAAACCGAACCGATACCGAATTGTACCAAAAATTTGGTAATGAGGTATTGTACCATACCGAATTACTTTGGTACGGCACTGGTATTCATATTCATTACCGATGGTATACCGTACCGTACCGATTTTTTGGTACAGTATGGTATATCGTACCATACCAATACCAAATGTGCCATTATACCAAATATTAAATAAATACCAAATTACCAATATTTCACAATTAGATATAGATGAAGTTAGATGAACGGTCCAGATTATCAACAATCCCATTCTCTCTTTAGACCTATTTCAGCTCTAAATCAGGTAAAAATTCTCGTTCCATATAAATATTCCATTGAAACAAATTTTGTCGGTTCATTTTAATATTGTTCAGTTCATTAAGTCGTTTCACTGACTATACACTCGAATTTTGACAATATAATATCTATCCATATAAAAGATGTGGTTTTTGTTTTTTTCATAATAGGCATTACATCGATCTATAATCTCACAGATGATGTCAATTAAAAAAAAAAAAAAATCAGGAGCATCATAAGTTTATTCTAAATTTAGAATCTATTGGTTGAGTGAGACTAAGATATATAAATTATAGATATGCATTATGTTTATTATATTTTGCAATTCTGCTTATTGCAGGTGTTCTAAAGTTCTTCCATCTCCTTTTAATCTACAAAAATTGTCCTAATTCAATTAATTCATTTGAATTATAATGGCTCATTTACTTAATCGGTTGCAATTACGATAAATATGTAGCATCATAATAAAGAACATATTCTTATCTATCTAGTGATTTAGTCTATTTTTTTAGGCAATAAAGTGTAAAGATGTAAATATTAACAAACATATCTAATTCCTTTTTCAAAAAATTAGTTAAATTTAGGTTTGAGCTAAGTTAGCCTATGTTTTACGTTAATTAATAATAAGCAATTATTTTGTAAATCAATTAAATTCAAAAAATTCATTTAAATTAAAAAAAAAAGTTATTTTTTATTTACATGATTGATTTTTTGGTAATGTACCGTACCAACCCGTACCATACCAATATTTCGATATACCAAAATTCGGTATACCGAAAGTTTGGTATGGTAATGGTAATAAATTTTGGTGTACCAAAATTTCGGTATGGTACTCAGTATAGTCGGTATGGTACGATATTGTACCAAATCCACCCCTAAGTCGGATGTGGTTTAGAGTCATGGGAATCACTCTTAAGTTACTCAAATCTACCTTCATTAATTTAAAATTAATAGCCCAGATTTAACCCAAAATAAAATATTATCTCCGTCTTAAATTGCTGGTCTCTTTTGGAAAATTCAACTTATTAAGGATCTAACATAATCATTACACTTTTTTGCTTAACTTATATTGACTTTCCTTTTTTATACTTTTCTTTATTCAAAACTTTTACTTGAAAAGTAAAAGTACAAAAGGGTAAAAGATGTATGTATTTATTATTTATAAAAAATGGACATTTATTTTGGAATATCAAAATAAAGAAAGAAGGACCAGCAATTTGAGACAGAGGGGGTATAAATTATGTCGTTATAATGTCTCCATAATTTAACACTGTTTATCTCCATCTACTTCATTTGTCGAATAAAATTACAGTGTCTACACCTTTCTTTTAGAATGTTTGCCGAGGAGTTTGATTGTTATGAATTCCACTGGTTAAGACACTATTTTAGATGCCAATAAAATATTTATGGGTATATATATATAGAGTAAGGCTATAAAGAAAATTTTCTTATTTTAATAAAAAGAAGTGATGACAATTTGGATGGGTAAATGGTTGAACTTTTTCATGAAATTTTGTGGAGATGATCTGTATAGTAAGTAGATCACCTCCACCAAAAAAAATTTTAAAAACATTTCAACATACAATTGGAATTTTTCAAAAATTGATATATATGTACATTTTCGGGTATTCAAATTTTTGATAATAATCTCAATCACTTCTAAGTTGAATTTTTAAATTTTTTTTTTTTTAAAATTTGGTAGAATTGATCTACACATAATATAGATCATATCTACAAAAAATTTTGAAAAAAAATATCCAACTACCCCTCCAAATGAGCATAATTTCTTTTTATTAAAATGAGAGAATCACTATTTATAACCTAACTATATATATATATATATATATATGTTTGTTATATATAATAAATATAAGAGATTCAACTATTCATCATAAGAAAAAAAATCATATCGCTTGTTAGAATCACATATCTTTAATTTGTCCCTTTGTCGTGACCCAAGCATATTTTGAAAGATAAAATCGTCAAATATAAAAGTTACAGAGAAAATAGGGTTTGATGTGTGAGAGAGAAGAGAGGTGTAAAGACTGGAAAAAAAATAGTCGGTAATTTTTTTCCTAAACAAAGGACAAAAATAAACGGACAACCGAAGGAAACTAATAAAATTAAATTACAAACATAATAAAACGACGTAATTTAGGTTTTGTCTTAAATTAGTTAAATCTAGACCAACAATTTTAAATTTAGGGTATATATTGGAGCAACTTCTTTCTAGGGTAATTTCTACCACTCTAGAAGAGCCCAATCAGGGGCGATAGCCCCCTGAAATTTAAAAATTTCTCATATTATAATACTATTTAATTATGAAGTTCTTACTAATATAAAAATTCACCTACCAAAATTTAAGAAAATTAAGTATTGCTTCCCTCAAATATAATTATAAGTATTACCTTATTTATAATCAAAGCTTTGGTATTAATATTAATTGTTACAACAACAACAACAAAAAAAATTGTGGCAGAACGTAGGAGAAAAAATTTATTTTTTTCTTTAAAAATGAACTAGTATGTTATGAAACAGTAGCACCAATATTTTTGGACACTAAATATTTAATGGAAACTTGGTGGCAATTTAAAAAATATTACCACTAAAAGCTAAAATCCTGACTCTGGCAAAAATTGATTAGAGTTTGAGTAGTAGTAGTACTGAGCGTTGAAATTGTAGAGTGAAACTGAGGAAGACAAATCCATTAAAGAAGGAGAATTGCAAAATCCAAAGAGAAAAAGATAACAGAGTGCCGGCAATGCACCTTGGAGCCTCCGCCTTGACTTTTTTGTGTGTTTGGAATTCAATTTCCAGGAATTGGTCTCTTCAACAGCCTTCGATTGTTTTACGGGGTAAGTTTCCACGACATCATTTACAAGGATGGCTTGTCGTCCTCTTTTTATCATACTTGTTTGTTAACATAATTTAGGTACATGGTGTATGATCCAAAATCTATAAAAGGTCGATATTATTTACATCTATTATATTTATGATAAATATTTTTTTGTCACAAATATTTTTCGAAAGTAAATTTATTATCACTAACACTCTTTTAAGGGTCTCCTAATGAGAGATGAATACTGTCAGATATACTCAGCTGATTTATGGAGAGTTTGTTATAAGTCAGTTTGTTGATAAGAACTTGTCAAATACCAAGCAATGAAGTGCTCGAGTGAGTGTTTTTCAAATAAAGTATGTTGATGTGACAAGAAATCTATATAATTTATCATGCTAATTTATACTTTAAGGTCTCGTTTGATTTGAGTATTAAAAAGTGGAATAAGATTATTAATACCACTTTTTTTATAATACATTATTTGGTTCGCACTGCTGGGATTACTAATACTGTGACTAACTTAATACCACTCTTTGTGGTACCAAGGGGTGTGGTATTGTTTATTCAGGATTAAAAAAAATGAACAATATATTTTCAAAAATACAATTACTACTATAATATTTTCAAAAATGCCACCACCACCCCAACCCCCCCCCCCCCCCCACCACCACCACTACTACTTCTATTATTATTATTATTATTATTATTATATAACACGGTATTCCAAAATAATAATAATTTTTTTTGTTATTCCAAAATATAATTCCATATACAAGTTACAGAACCATACATGGTGTTAATATCAGCATGAGATATCCCAGTATTGATACTGCATGAATCAAACAAGATATTTGTATTAAATTAATATCAGGATTAATAGTCCAATACTATTAATAATGGTATTATTAATCCCATTAATACCTGAATCAAACGAGACCTAAAGAGTATATATTATTAATAATATTTCTATTTTTAGTGATTCTCATGTGTTAAAAAATAATTTGAGAAGATTAAGAAAAATAGAGAAATTAAAGGTAAGTAAAGTCACATAAAATAGTTTAATACTTGTGGACACAGAACTCTAAATTATCCGATTCTTAAGACCATTTTAATGAGAATTTTATAAGTTACAACTTTACGATCCAATACTTTTTAAATTCATCTATCTCGATATCTAAAATAATGATGCAAAATTCAGCAATTTAATAAAACAAAAATTTAACAAAATGCACTCAAATAGGCCCAATCTAAGTATTGCCAAGTGCAAGCCCATTTACAAGTATGTAAAGCCGTCTACTGAAATTATTTAATCGGTGGGCCTTGTTCTCACCAAAACTATAGCTCAATTAAAAACTCTACATCAACAAATATATAAATTAGCAGCCAAGAGTCAATTGAAATTGATAAAAAAAATAAAAAATAAAATAGTCAATTGAAAAAGAGGCCGGCCACACTGCCGCAAGTGCTGCTTTTTATCTTATCTTTTCTTCAATTTTCTTTTATTTCGTTTCATTCGAGATTTCAAGATTTGAGGAAGGACTTAATTTACTTATTCCATGCTTTCAAGTAAATTTTATTTTTATTTTAATTGTTATTTAATTTTCTTCGTATTATTATAAATTTGTTTTAAAGTTATGATAGGTATATATTTAATTGATGAGTATATTTAATTGACTCTATTAATTTAGTGAAAATTTGGTATTTACACCCTGCATTTTATCCTCTAATTTGACTTTGTACCCCACTTTTTAAAATCTATGAGTTTGCACCCTGCCCTCTCAATTTTCTGTAAGCTTCCGTTAGTAAAAGATTGTTAAGACCATTTTGCCCCCGTAACCTAGTGGTTGAGATGGTATCCAACAAATTTTAACATTTGACTTTCTTTTTCTTTTTTGTTGCTCAAATTTAATAACCAGAATATTATAAGAATTTCAAATTTTGACGTGTTAATAATATTTTTGCTTAATTCATTTTGGCAATGCATTTTAGTTCAGTTTAATACTTACTATTTGTAGTAGAAAATGGAATAGGTTAATAAATAATTACTCATAAATAATTAATTTTGATTGTCAAGTACACTAAATATTATTAAAAATTTAGTTGAGTTGATTTAAATTACCTTGAATGTATGAATGTGTGTATATATAAAATTTTAATTTGATCCCTTTTACAAAAAGAATATATACCCCTTTATTTAAGGAATAATATTTGATTACAATAATATGTGGATGCAATGAACCTAACTTACAATTTTGATTAGTTAGTTTTGGATGAGACCCAAGTGGTTACAAGGTCAAATATATTGGTAGTTCTCTTGTTTTTGCCTTATATAGAAAGGGTACACTCTGCTAGTTTCATTAAGAATAATGAAAATAAAATGTGTATGTATTAAGCAGAGAATAACAAGAATGGATTTGAAAAAAAATAAGGGCATTCTTGTAATTCACATCCCCACATAAGGGTATTTTTTGCAACTTAGTTTAGCCACTAACAGAGAGGTAACAGAAAATAAGGACACTGGAGTGCAAACTCAAAGAATTTAAAAAGTGGGGTGCAAAGGCAAAATTTTCCTTAATTTAGTGTTTCAATATTAAATGCAATTCTTTCTATTAAATGTATATTTTAATTGATAAAAATAAAGTTAGATTCTTATTATTTTTTGTTGAATTGACATTATAATTTGTTAAGAGTGGATATATAGTGTATTTCGATGGATATAATTAGTGTTTTGATCTTATACATAAGTTTGGTTGTGAAAAAATTATAATTGAATTTTATAAATTAATTAAACTTGAATGATTTTATTTTTCGCAAATAATAGAGTTAAGAGACCAAGTTATTGCTAGACAGTAGTAGAATTTAAGCGCATGAATACTTGGGAATATGATATTAAATATATGACTCCAAAACCTTAGTCAATTATTCATTAATTTTGTCATCTCTTTTAATATTATTTAATTTATTTCCATTACTTTAGTTTACTTTCTTTACTTTCTTTTAATAATTTTAGTCTATTTTATTTCATCATTTTTCTAGCTAGATTAGAAATTTTGTGTAAAATTAACAAGGTAATTATAAATCATATTGTTTAAGTTTCTGTGGGATCGACCTTTTTTGCGCCTTATATGACCAACAAATTCATGCAGTTACAAGTATTAAAATTAATCACAACACTTGCCTAATGAGAAGTGAATGCACTCGCATAATCTCTGCTCAAATGAGGTGAGTGTGTTACTAACCACTTACCTAATATCAAGCAAGAGAGGGGGGGTTGTGAGAAATGAGGAGGGTGTTAAAATGTATTTTAGTTAAATTATAGAAAGGGTGTTTATAACATATTTGAGGGGTGTAAATAATACCGCTCTTATGAAAAGGCTTTCTTCTATTAATAAAGAAGATTTTTTTTTTCCTTTTGAGAGGGTAAATTATTGAATTTTTTGATGAAATTTGGTGAAAATGGCCTCCATGATGAATAGGTCAACTTAACCAAATTTCATTAAAAAAAATCAATAAGAAAGAGGGGGAACTAAAAATTGATATGTATGCATATATTCGACCGCCAAAATTTTAGATTTTTAGATAACCTACTTTCCGGTTGAATTTTTTGATAACAATTAGTAGAATTGATATACTTTTCATGGAAATCATGCCTACTAAATTTTATTAAAAAATTCAATCATGTACTCTTTCAAAAGGGGAAGCATGTTTTTTCAATTAAAAAAATAAAGTCAGTTTAGAGTCCAGCTGTATGGTGTGTGTATATATATATATAGTTCACATAATTTTTATATCAATAGATCGCCTTTAAAAAAAGTTTCTCCAATGCCAACGGTTTTTCAGATTAATGTATTCAATGAACGCTATTTTTCTATTTATTTTTAACACATCTATAATACAAATTAAGAATTATACTATCCACTGATTATAACCACTAACTTTTACAATCCAAAGGTCACAAATCAACTCAACAATCCAATGATTAAGATTGATTCTTGACCTAATGCACCTACATAGGCATATTTAATATTGGCACATAATTTAATACATTTAGAACATTATATTTTTTTTTATGTTTTAGAATAGAAAGTAAAACTCATAATTTAAAATTAATAAGGTAATTTATTATTTTGATACAAGAGCTAATCATAAAGATATTTATTTAACACCCTCTTTAAATCTTCCTCTATGTAAAATTAACTATTTTATTAGTTTTATTTTCTTTTTACTTTTTACTTTTTTTTAAGTATTTTTTTGTGTTTTGGTTATTGGCAAATTTTTTTTGTTAATTATTAATTTATTTAGTTATGTTCTCCTCTCTAACTTACAAAATTAATATATTTAGAATATTAATTTATTTAGTTATGTTTTAGAATAGAAAGTAAAATTCATAATATAAAAGTAATAAGGTAATTTACTATTTTGATACAAGACCTAAGCATAAGGGTATTTACTTAACACCCTCTTTAAATTTTCTTATATGTAAAATTAACTATTTCATTAGTTTTATTTTCTTTTTATTTTTTTACTTTTTTTTATAAGTTTTATTTTTTGTGTTTTGGTTATTGGAAATTTTTTTTGTTAATTGAGTAGATAAAACGTAGAGTGAAACTCCAAGAAACCGTAACTCAGATATACTAATAATTATTTTATTTTATTTTTAGACTTTTTAAAATTATACTAAGTTGAATCTAATTAATTCCACAAGATAATTTTTTTTATTTCTTTTTACCATAGGATTTAATACATTAGTTATGTACATCAAAAAATATATTTTAAAACACCTGAAGAGGAAAAGAAAAACTGTAAATTAGAGCACAACTAATTATTCTTTCAATGGCATTTTTGAATTCTTTCAATGTCATTTTTGAAATATTAAACCAATAAGATATAATATACTTAATTATACTAAAGTTGGAACTAGGGTATGCCCGTGTTCGAGGGCATGAAATAACGAAAAAAATTAAATCTATGCTTATGGACAACGAAATTTTTATTTTTTTTTTAAATATGTACCATCCAACATAGTGAAATAAAAAAAATATTTATTTATTTCCATCTGGTGATTCAATTCTTTCAATGGCATTTTTCAATTCTTTCAATGACATTTTTGAAATGTCAAACCAATAAGATATGATATACTTAATTACACTAAAGCTGTGTTTTAGTTCATTAAACCTCTCAATTCAATGGAACTAGGGTATGCTTGTGCACGAAAGCACGAAATAGCAAAAAAAATAAATCTATGCCTATGGATAATGAAAATTATTTTTAATTAAATATGTACAATCCAATATAGTAGAATAAAAAAAATATTTATTTATTTCCATCTGGTGATTCAATTCTTTCAATGGTATTTTTAAAATGTCAAACTAATAAGATATAATATAAATTAAGGATTACACTATTCAATGATTATAACCACTAACTTTTACGATCCAAATGTCACAAATCAATTCAACAATACAATAGTCAAAATTGATTCTTGACTTAATGCACCTAAATAGGCATATGGTAAATATTTTGATTAAAGAGCTAAGCATAAGGATATTTATTTAACACCCTCTTTAAATATTCTTATATGTAAAACTAACTATTTTATTAGTTTTATTTTCTTTTTCTTTTTTACTTTTTTTTAACTATTTTTTTTTAACTTTTATTTTTTGTGTTTTGGTTATTGGATAATTTTTTTTAATTGATTAGATAAAACGTAGAGCGAAACTAAGAGAACTGTAATTCAGATATACTAATAATTTTATTTCATTTTTAGACTTTTGAAATTATACTAAGTTTAATCTAATTAATTTCATAAGATAATATTTTTTATTTTTTTTTACAATAAGATTTAGTACATTAGTTGTGTACGTAAAAAATAAAATTTTAAGACACCTGAAAAGGAAAAGAAAAATTGTAAATTAGAGCATAACTAATTATTCTTTCAATAGCATTTTTGAAATGTTAAATCAATAAGATATAATATATTTAATTACACTAAAGCTGTGTTTTAGTTCATTGAACCTCTCAATTCAATGAAAATTGTTTTCAACCTTAAATAAATATTTTTTTACAAGTGATTTTTATTGCTATTCTTGACTCCTTACCATTAATTCTCTTTTTGAGATTTCGTTAAATTGATTAGTCTCAACCATTAATTAAGTTTAACCACCAGTTGAGATAGAGTTACAAAAAAAAATATAGTGACTTAATAATTTATATTAATTAATTTTCAAGGAATCCTGTTTCCTTTTTCCCTCCCCCGTGGTTGAGCATCAAGTATATCTGTGTACTATTTGGCCCACATTGATTTACTTTCACCATTTTCTCCTTCTATGCATTTACTTTCACCATAAATGATTAGAACATGACTAATTATTCTAACTTTGAAACGATACTTTTATGGTTAACATTTCAATTCTTTCAATGGCATTTTTAAAATGTTCAACCAATAAGATATAATGTACTTAATTAGACTAAAGCTGTATTTTGGTTAATTGAACATCTCAATTCAAATAATTGCAATCCATTATATTTGTTTTCAACCTTAAACCAATATTTGTTTTACAGGTGATTTTATTGTTATTTTCGATTTCTTCTGATTAATTACCTTTTTGGGATTTTGTTAAATTAATCTGTCTCAACCATTAAGTTTAATTACCATTAAATAGAGAGAGGTAACGAAAGATATTTGATGTAATTATTGTCTTATATGGACAATCCAAAGGTCAAAATGCATCTTTCTCATCCAATCCAATAATTAAAATCACACCTCACTTATTTTTATTTAAATATATTTTAGAGATTGCACTTTTTTCTTTCTCACTTCATTATTTCTCTTTACTTACACCTATCACCTACCCCCAACCCCACACTCCCCTTCCCCCTCTTTCCCCTTGTGTATATCTTTTAAAATTGTAAAAGTTTAATTAATATAATAATATGAGTATTTCCTAAAAATGATATATTTTATCATCTGAAACCCTTAATTTGAGATATAAGAAAAAAAAAGTGACTTAATTTGTGACAAAAAAAAAAGTAATACAAACGTAGATTGATTGGTGGTAAAATAAGTAATATGTTTTCTATTGTGTGAAGCATATCCAACATAATCTTTTTCTTAATTAATTAATCTTTTAACAAATTGTTACTAACCTTTTGTATTTCTTAATTGATCTTTTCACTAAATTTGTTAATAATTGATTAGGATCGTGTTCATAATGTACTTTATCAAATTTTAGGTGTTACCATTTCGGATTTAAATGAATGACTTCTTTTTTCCTTGGTGAACAAATAATATTCAAACTATATTTGTTATTTTAACAAATAATCTAAGATAGCCAAGTTGAATACGACTGAATACGCAACCATTGCTAAACCTATCGATGTTGACATTGGAATACGAATACAATGTATTGATTTGTGTTAATTTTAAACTAATCATGATGGATTCGGTTGGAAAGTACGTGATCAACAATGTAATATTATTTTGTTGTTTGCGATAAGTGAATAAGGTTTACTATTGATGGACAATGAGAAATTTTTCTTTTTAATGTTTTGAATAAAAATATGTTAGAAATTAAAATTATCAAAAAAAATTAATTAAATAAATTTTGAGTTTATTACAATTTTATGTTAGAAAAAAAAGAGAGTAAAAGTTGAGCTTTTACTACCGGCGAATTATCGTGCCATAGGTGTAGCAGATGGAAATAAATAAATATTTTCTTATTCCACTATGTTGGATTGTAAATATTTAAAATAATTTAAAATAATTTTCATTGCCCATAAACATAGATTTAATTTTTTCATTATTTCATACCCTCGGGCACAGGCATACCCTAGTAATCTCTAAGATCAGGCTTGTTTATCGGAAATAGAAACAAGAAATTGGAATATAAAGAAATGCAAGACAAAAATGGGGCCTTTAATATATTTTTAGCCAAAATACGGATTCAAATATAAATTATAGAAATAATTTATGTTAGGCACATATAATAATTATAGTACTGCAACAGTATAGATTACTCCTCTCTCTCTCTTTTTTTTTTGTTATAAAATTTTAGTATAATGTTATAACTTTTGGTCTACCCTTCCAAATTTATTACAAATATGTGTAAATTTCCTAATAAATACATTGAAGTGTCAATTTAGAGCAGTATAAATATTTAACATTTTATTATAAATGTTTATTAGTATGGATTTTTTGAGTTATCCCCCTATTATTAATACCTAAATTAAGATACTCTTATTTTACTAATCTTTTGAGTTACCTCTTGTTTTGGAACATTTTCAACGGAATAAAACAACTCCAACAGTGAAAACACGGGAATAACTCAAAGGATTAGTAAAAGAGGGGGAATCTTGAGTTTCATATTAATAATAGGGGATAATTAAAAAAATCCCTTATTTTAAGTATTCTAATATTTTAAAAAATGTTTGTAATAACTAAATTGGAATAAATGTTAACATTAAAATATATTTTTTAATTATATTTCTTTTTGTATGAACTAAAATAAATATATATTAATAATAAATCAAAAAAAAATTGAAAATTCTACCGTCACAACAAATCTCGTTTTATTCCTTGGTTATTAGATTCCAAATATATAATTTTTCTTTGAATCCAAAATTTGCATTAAAAATTATTATATTTAAATAAAATTTTAAAAAAAGGTGAAGAGAGAGAAAGCTGACATAGCGCACCAAGTTAGCCACCACATTAGCTAAATAACCTCCAACTCAACAGTCTGTCCGTTAGCCACAGGAGTATGATTGTAATCGAATAGCAACTTTAAGGGAAGGATTGCACGCTTTTGAACATTGGGGGTATCATTGCAAGTGAATACAAACTTTAAGATTTTTCATTTCTTTCTCTAAAAATATTAAAAATTTATTTTCATTCCATTAGTACCCGAATACTAGAATAAGAATGGACATGTATTTCACTGTTATTCTAAATGCTATAATGGAATTATATCAACCATTTTATTCTTGAATGAAGAGAGAAATAAATTGAACTCATTTACATTCTTACATTCCAACCAACCAAACGAGACCTAAGTTAAATATAAGAAATAACTGAATTGTCATTTGTTATTTTTCTAATCAAGAGCCAGGGGTCATATTTAAAAAATTAAATGAATTTTACTATATATATAAAAAAAAAATTTGTTTAGTAAAATATAAAATCCGAAAATTGATCTCATAATTACTATAAAATATAAAACAGCTTTCTCTAACTTAATTAAAACCACTTCACATTTAAAAATTAAAATCCATCACATAGGCGTAATAAAATTCATTGGAGCGTCACTAGCTACACCCAAATTCTAACTCTTCAACTTTTCCTCTCTTTAAAATACGATACAAATTGTTGACTTTATAAGTTAATAGCTGGATTCTTTATGAATTCGAGTAATTATTGAGTTTATCTGTTTAACATAAAATAAAAAAAAACAGGAATCAATTACAATTTTACCTTTAACAAATTCATGTGATGTATGATCCCTATTATCTGTTAATTTTGTTCAGTAGAATTAAAGTCTAGATCAAGTCTTCAAAAAAAGACATTCATTAAATCAAGAAAGAATTTGTATTCATTTTAGAGTCTATTGACGTTTAATCCTACTTCTTGAGTAATTTTAAGTATTCATTCATCTTATTTCGGTAAGAAATTATAGAGAAATACTTTTTATTTTTTTAAAAAAGGTTATCTTCTCAAAAGTAGTATGACCAGGTCAAATCGTGTTACTCAAACAACAAACTGAGTTGTATACAAATTCGAAAAATATTACCCAATAACTTACCAGAAATCAGGCCTTCCGTTATCTTAAGAAAGTAATTTGCAACTTTTACAACTTTCTACACTTCTGAATTCACATTGTTAACTTGTACTGATAGTTTTGCATTTGCTTGTGATCGGCCTATTTGTTCTATGCCTTGGAGAACAAAAGGCTAGAGAAGTTCGACCTGATGGAGAGTGGCATGTCCTCGGCCAAGGAGAAATTCGAGAAGCTCCAGAGGGACAACCAGACTCTGATGCAACAAAGGACCAAGCCTGGAGTGATTTGAGTACATTTCAGGGGGCCTTGGAGCAAAAAGACAAGGAGAAGGATCAGGTTGAAGCCCAGCTAGCCGAGAAAGAATATATCTGCTCAGGTTGCTGCCGAGAAGAGGGCTCAGGAGGCCGAGTTGGCCCTGAAAACTTATAATGATAACTTCCCCACTCTGAAAAAGGAGCGGATAAGAGAGGGGATCCAATCCTGTGCCAACGAGGTTATTGAAGTGTTGGACCACTCACTCAAGTCATCATGCCCAACTGCTACTAACTAGCTATGCAAAAGTAAAAACTGGAATGCCGTTTTTAGGCTGGTTCTATAAAAGTGTTTGCTAATTAACTTAAAGGATGGCCTAAGCTTTTCCATTTACTCTACTTTTGTATTAGTGGCTAAAGTATAAAAATTCCACCCGGTCCGATTAAAAAGAGTGGACTCGTTCAACCGGAAAAAAGGAAAAAAAAAGGGAATATAACTGCAAACTTAACCGGTCCGAATGTAACATATTCATGTGCCAGGGATGGGAAGGGTTGAACCCTCCTGTGAGTCATACTAATTTGGAGGCCCTGCAGGCAAGTATGCTGTAATTTTTTCAAGAAAAGAATTTCAGTAACTAACAGCAAAGCTAGCTGAAAATGGCCCATTGTAACATATATAAATACTCGGCTAGCTAAATGCTATAAACTATGAGGGATTTAACTTACCTCAAGAAGAGAATACCATAATCACTGCCACGTGACACCCAGAGTTCCCCCAAACACTTCAGTAGACTCTCTCTCTCTCTCTATATATATAAATGGTGTCAAGAGAGTCCCAATGAAGTGATCGGGGAAACTCCAGGGGGCACTTGACGCTACATTTTCATCATCTTAAATTGTTGCTGCTTGTTAAGTTGAAAGGCAGTAAACGTACTATTTATACAATGGGAGCTGGTGAATACACATACATAAATATATAGAACAGAATAAGGGAAGAGTCGTGGTGCTCGGTACATAATTAACAATTCCAGATTCCAACATCTCTTTATTTTTTCATCTTGAATCTAGTCAGAATTGTGTATCAAATGAAGAATACATAATGAATGACATTGAAGCAAGTGGTTATAGATACTTTTATCTTCCTCATATCTTTGACCTATCTTTTTCATGGATACGAAAAATCCTTCTACCATCTTTAATCAACTTGGCAAAAAATTTCCATTCTAATATTGGTATTTCACAAAAAGCCCTTTTTGAATTGACAAGGGGGAATATACTGGCTTCTAGTTAAGATTATGTCAAAGAACTACTGAAAATGAAAGGCTTTTAAAAAGATAAGAGCAACCAAAGTTGGCAGAGCCTATGGCCACCCATCTCACTAGTTAATATTCTCTACCTTCCACAACAAAATAAACATTTGCATTTCATTTAACCCGTATTCAAGACTAGGTTCATTGCCAAAAGATTTATACTCTCTCAAACAGATTTTTTTGTGCTAACATTTAGAGCTCGGATGGAGAGCGCAACACATTATAAATACTAGGGGGAAGCCAAATATAACTCCGATCACCAAAGAAAATAGAAAAGATACAGCAAGTAAGAAAGATGAAACAAGAGATGATGATCAGGTGTTCCCTAGAGTTCCCTTGACCACTTCACTGGGGATTAGTCTATATATATATGTCTTCACATATATACAGAATTTCTAACTCTCTACTGAAGTGTTTGGGGGAACTCCTGGGCTCATTTGGTACAGGTAATTATTCAGGAAGGGATTGGTAACCATCTTATCAATCTCCCGGTTGTTTAAGACCATCTTTTACTGTTTTGAAGTTTAAGATACAAAGTTACGTACACTTCCTTAGGAGATGATGTATATATATATTTTATGTGTTACTTTACTTCCGACATACAAAGAAATTAATATGTATTTACTTCTCACACTCCCTTTATTGAAATGAAAGACACTAACCATTTTTATCTTCTTTCCCAACTTCATGTAACACATAAGGCCAAGAGTGAATTTCCTCAGGTCCAAGTTGGGTGAAATTTTGCTAGACCAACTGTATATCCATTTCCATAGTGAATCCATCTGTAACTCGCTGATACTCCCACATAAATAGTAGCCCCAGAGTTATTCATCCACAAAATAGCCCCATTATTGGTGTCCATTGCACAGAGGGGGCAATTTGAAGCAATAGAACCTGCAAAAAGAACTCTATTGATTACTGAAACCGGTCCCTGCGAGGTGTCCTCACTAGGATTGGTGTTGTTTTGGAAGACGGTGCAAGGGTGGAGCGAACTCTTTCAGTGTTGGTATGTTTGTGTAGACCCTTCTCCCATCTGAGGCTGCACCCCATATCCCTCCTCCCTCATTTCCTCCTGGTCCTGTGAACTACTAAAAAACGTAAAACAATTAATATTGGCTGTTCTAAATACCAAAAAATAGGAGTTTGATCAAACTAATTTATGATTTCCTTTATGATGCAAAAAGAACTTTACAAACTAAGGAGGTGCCTGTGTTTGCCTCTTAATGCTGAATGGAAGCTTGTTAAGGCAACTCCTGTGTTGAATCTTAAATTTAATTGTAGATAAATTATATTCCAGTAGTATCTACAACTATAAAAAGTCATGTACTTGGCATTCATAGTTAAAATAAAATCAAACTTATTTTTTAGAAGCAATCCTTGTTATTAGGATCCAAACACGCAAAATAGAAAATGCCGTATCCCCTCAGCAGCCTAAACCACCTGATCCTCCCAGAATTCATTGCAAATGACAAATCGAATTGAAATGAATATCGATCTGGTCCAATGCACCGTTCTGGACTAGTCGGTTTGGTTTGATTATTTTGCTTGTCTTGACACTGCCAGACCTCAATTGGATGTAAAGATTTCAAGTTGCAACAAAAACGAGATTCCTAGTAATGTCAATGGTGGGGCACTGGGGCTGCTTTCCTATATAGCTGCTCCTGCGTAACCTCCCAATCGGTTACCGTTATCTGGTAGTGTATAATTTTGCCATAAAATTGTGCCTGTTTGGACATCTAGCTTTAGGAAGCTCCCTCGGAACGTGCAGCATTGTCCTGCTGGTAGTACTTCTTCTAGAGATGATACTCCCACATAGAATGTCCTATTTCAAAGAAAAAATTTGGGACTAAGGTCCACTTGCTATACAAAATTATTTCATGCATATGCACCTAATGATTTTTGTGCACGCATGTTTTTTTGTTTGGTTCAGAAAGCTTTCGGTACTTGTCGATTGCAAAAATTCGTATTCTTTTTGCTTAATTAAGTAGGCCATTTTGACCTTTTACCTTGCTTCATGCTGTTTAATTGCTTCACTATTTGACCTTCCTTTTTTGCCAACAGCTGAAGAGAAATTTGGTGATAGCCGTCGCAAAAGTAGGAGTTTCACAAACTGTCCACAGTAGGAACCCCGATTCTTTCCCTTCGTACACTGTATTCAATATCCAGTTTTCATTTGATTTAGTCACTACTACAATCTGTATCAACTATATCAAGTTTTGAGAGCCCCTTCACGTGTATATAAGAGAACTATTGTTTGGTTTTGGATGTTGTTTAAAGTTTTGAGAAGTAGACAAATAGATTAGATATACAATATACAACATATTTTTGCGACGCTGCGCGCCTAGGGGTTTGATCTGTCCAATTCAAAAGGTAAGATTTTCCTCCTTTCAAATTGGTTCTAAAGTTTTTCATACTCTATTTGGTATATATTGCGTATTTTAACTTTCATCGTATTAAATTTGTAGTTTTGATGCAAATATCTCGTTGGCCACACGTAGTTGATTGTGTTATCATTTACTAATGACAAGTTTTGATGTGTAAATGTATCTAAAATCCAAATCACCCTGTAAATCTAGAAAGTTATATGGAGAATTTTTTATGTGAGTTTCGATGGGCGATATAGAACTTTGATATAGTTTTTTTTGGTCATATTGATAGTGTTCATTTTTGTACAATTGGATATATATATATATACATTGATATTTACTTTTTATATTTTAGGGGAATGAAACATTAGATAACAACTCATATATTCTGCGTTAACTATATGTTTCAAATCAACAAGTTTTCATATTGATTATGTATAGTGGCCAAGCACAAAATTTTCAAGATGAATACAAAATCAGAAATATGTACGAAAACAATAAAAAAAAAAAGATTTACTCTTATCATGGCATTAATTCTTCAGTGTAACATACTATTGTAGTATTGTCCCTCTCACCTTAGTTTCGATAAAATTCATTTTCTAAATGCTTTAATTGAATCAGTTGTGTTACTATTAGGAAAGGATTTTCCGACTGACTTTTAATTTATACCTTCATAGTTAATTTATAAAATAGAAAGAAAAAAAAATGTTGGATTTGGATCCATAAAATCTATTATTTGTTGAAATGCATGTGTAAAGCAACATCTGCCTCCCCCAAATTACTGTATATGATATATGTTTGAAAGGGATTTGCTCCAAAATTTTACATAATTCAGGCGCATGATTAGGTAAGTATGTTCAACCTGTCCTATACAAATTTTTATTATTATTATTATTATTAGAGTATATCCGTGCCATTTGGCACAGTAAATTAAATAAAAACTGATAATACGATAAAAAGGAATATCGTATGATGAATCTAAATCAAAAAACTTAGAAAAACTTACGTTCAATATATCTTCTTGCTAGAAAAACTAAAAGTAGACCGGATTGGATCAACTTATTTTTTTATTTTTTAAAGAATCTTTTAATTATATTTTTTGATCTCAGCAAAATAAGTTTTTAGTAAATTAAACTCAAGACCATATGTGAAAATAATTCAACCTCGTCCGTTGATATGATTTGAGAATAATCCAAAAATTTGATTGATATAATATTAACACTCCTAAAAACGATATACTGAAATGACCAATAAAATACGAACACATAAATTGCGTCCTTAAATGTTACTCAATAAATTATTATTATTATTATTATTATTATTATTATTATTATTATTATTATTATTATTATTATTATTACATAATTCTATAGTCACGATGGATCTTGTTTAATTGATTTTGATTAGTAGATTTTAAATATCAAATTTTGAATTTTTCATTTTAGGTTATAACGTTTGTAATGTAGAAAAAATTATTGGTGTGTGAGAGTTTATTATGTGTATATTACTAGTGTTAAATATTACTCAAAAAATTTTCTAATTTTTTTTACATAATTTTATAGTCACGATGGATCATGTTTAATTGATCTTGATTAGTATATTTAAATATTAAATTTTATTTAAATTTCTTGATTAGCATATTTTAAATATTAAATATTAAATTTTTTATTTTAAGATTAATCTTGTTAAACTGATCTTTATTAGTATATTTATGATTAGTAAATTTAAAATATTAAATATTGAATTTTGAATTTTTTATTTTAAGTTATGGCATTTTTAATGTAGAATCAATTATTGGTGTGTGAGAGTTTATTGTGAGTATATTATGGGTGTTAAATGTTACTCAATAATTTTTATTTTTATTTTTTAAATAATTATTTTGAATTTTTTATTTTAAGTTATAGCATTTTTAATGTAGAAAAAATTATTAGTGTGTGAAAGTTTATTGTGTGTATATTATTGGTATTAAATGTTACTCAATAATTTTTATTTTTATTTACATAATTTTATAATCATGATGGATTTTGTTTACTTTATCTTGATTAGTAAATTTTAAATATTAAATTTTGGTGTTAAATGTTACTCAATAATTTTTATTTATTTTTACGTAATTCTATAGTCTTGATGGATCTTGTTTAATTGATCTTGATTAGTGGATTTTAAATATTAAATTTTGAATTTTTTATTTTAAGTTATAGCATTTTTAATATAGAAAAAATTATTGGTATGTGTGAATTTATTATGTGTATATTATT
The DNA here is from genome assembly GCA_021464415.1 of Lonicera japonica. Lineage (NCBI taxonomy): Eukaryota > Viridiplantae > Streptophyta > Magnoliopsida > Dipsacales > Caprifoliaceae > Lonicera > Lonicera japonica. The sequence continues at coordinate 112,466 of JAKCWG010000487.1, read as the reverse complement.
GGTGTGAGTGTTTTAATTTTGATGTGACATCTTGATGTGTGTATAAAACTTATTCAATGGTGTAGAGTTAATGCACACCATAACATATATATTTTTAACCCTAAGATATTTTGGTCAAACTTGATAGAAACTTGATAAGAGTAAATTAAAATTTGGTCAAACTTGATATTTTATAATATAAATTATTGTTTGGTGGATAGAAACTTTGGATTTGAACTTCATAGTACAATTAAAATTTTAAATATGTTCAATTGCAATTAATATTTTTCCGAACTCGGTGTTCTTTTACCTCTATAAAACATGGACTAGCTACTCTTCATTATTACCCTTCAGTCCAATTTCGTCCAATGAGATTGAGTTCGAAAGCTAAACAAATGAATTTTTTCATAAAACTTGGTAGAGATAATCTCTATATTGATTATATTGCACAAAATTTCATTCAGAAATTCAAATCATAAGTAAGTGTTTAAAATTTTGATACATATATTTATTTTCGTTCATTAAGGTTTAGACGATATCTCACCCACTTTTAATCTGATAAAATTTTGTGTAAATGGTCTACTTACTCATCATGGAGATCATTTCCAGCAATTTTTATGAAAAAATCCATCGGTTTATTCATCAAACTAGACCCCATTTGACGAAATTGGACCAGAATATAATGGATATTAATTGCATCAAGGCATACAGTACGAATCTAACATCCTACATATAATTTTTTCTCGAACTTGGGTTTTATATGATTAGATTTATCTTCCCATTTAAATTAGTCTTGTTTATTTTTTCAACTTAATTATTTATGCGTGTTTTAAGAACCCCAAAATATATACAAACTTAATTCATTTATTTAACAAACGTATCTCGAACGAGCTTTCACTCGAACGATCACTAGTCAGCTCAAATAGCCTGATTTCTGGCTCTAGTTCAAAATTATTACACACAGATCATGTGCCAAAATTCTTGTAATATGTAAGCCAAAGATTATAAGAGAGGGTGAAATTGCCACAGAAAGGGTCCACATAATAACACCCCTTATCAAAAACCAACCAATCAAATTCCACTCCCAATTTTCCATTGAAATCCAAATTCCCCAAACACCATCCACATATATTTCCTTTTCAATTTCCTCTCCTCAAAAGGAAATTAAAAAAGGTCAATTCTTTAACTTGTAACTTAGAACCAAACATTGCCCAAAAATTTAGACAGAATCATAGTAATAGTAATGGCCCATTCATTAGCACCAGCCACAGCAGTAATACCCATATCAACAACAATATCAAAGAAGAATACTACTGCTACTACTAGTGCTAGCATTCCCTCTGTTTTTTTTCAGAGAGTGTGGGCTTGTAGCCAAGGTTCTAATTCTAATCAAGCTCCAGATCAATCTCTTGTTCAGCGCAGGTTAGTATTTGTTTAAGAAGAATGCTACACTTAACGTGTTTATTTTCCGGATAATCATACCGAATGCATCGGTTTCAGAATGTAAAACTTATTAATGCACTCGGTTGGATTTTCCGGTAAATGATGCTTGGTAAAGACTAAAATTTTCCTTTGCTTTGCTGTCTCAAATCTCTTTCTTATGATATATATATATATATATATAATTCCAATTTGTGCGATTTATGTGGTATGTTCGCTGAGCTAGTATGACTATGTTAGAGTATAGAAAACAAGTTCATACATGGTAAAGGTCAAAATTATTAAGGTTGAAAGTTTTAACTAGAGTATAGTTAAGAGCGTCTCAGTGCGAGTGTAATGCAAGTGTGTCACTCTATATGGAATGAATATAAATTATTCAGTATTAAGAGGTAGTACTATTGATGCTAGTTTTATCATCATTTATTGTTAAATATGATAATAAATACAAAAGACATACAATTTTCAGAAATTTGATTATGAATTAACCAACCCCCCCCCCCCCCCCCCCCCCCCCCACCGTCTCCCCTCTCTCCCCCTCTAAAAGGCTAGAATGTAACATGTGAGGTATATGTACCAAAAGTTCCTAGAGTGCTTTTGGGTTTCTGTAAGTCTGGAATTGGAGCAAAAATGGTTAGCAGTTTAATTTAATTTTCGTTAATTTCTCTCCGTGCAAAATTAGAAATAGGGCCATTTTTACTTATTTAATTAAAATTTATTATTTTCTATATCATAACCTCCTAGAATTATGATTAAAACATGAAAATTGTAACAATTAAAAAAAAATACTCTTAATTAAAAAAAATTACTACTTGAACTAAGATTCAAACTCTACTTTCTCATTAAATACACTAGCGTAGTGGCACACTGTACGTGTGCAAATGATACTTAATAATTATTTACATTAAAAACATATAATACATTTAGACTACTGATTATTTGATGTATGAGATGTTGTCATAACTTCAAACCCTTCCCTTAACATTATTTTACAGTAATTTCTAATGCGATTATTACATTGGGGTTCAAACGTCGCGGAATTTTTATGATGCAGGATTATTACATTGGGGTTGGCTGGTGCGGCGCTAGGCTTGAATATCGGCAGCAACCAGAGTGCAAATGCGGCAGCTAGAAGACCACCGCCGCCACCGCCGACGGAGAAAAAGGACCCTAATGTGAGTGGTGTTACAGCTAAAATTTTAGCTAGCAAGAAGAGGAAGGAAGCCATGAAAGATGCTGTAGCCAAGATGAGAGAAAGTGGAAAAGCCATCAAGGAGCCATAACTAAACCTTTAAATATATATTTGGTGTGCATTTATTCTTTTCACATTTGGTGAGAAATCTTTTTATTATTTAGAGGAAATTTGTGATCTACTTATGTAACTATTTTTGAGCTTTTTGATTCATTTTATGAAACTTATGCTAGAGCTAGTGGAACAACATACACTAGGGTGATTTTAATTTTATTTTTAAGAGAAAAAAAATAAACTATGTATGTGCACATCTTTATTTTTTATTTTTATTTTTATATGTGTATATATTATATGTATATCATCTAATGTAAAATAAAAAAAATATACGTATATTATATAATAAGTTCAATAGTAAATAATTATTCTAACATGAGTGAGTGAGCTCATTTGGTTCACGAATTTTAGTATTCGGAAAAGTAAAGTCTTTTCTTTTCTTTATTTGGCAAGCACAAATTTCGGAAACACTTTCCCGAGAGAGAGGAAAGTTGGGGGTAAATCCATTCATCTCAAAACACATGAGATTGATTTTCCCATGTGATTTTCAAGCATTTATTACAAAAAAATTGGACAATAATAGCCTTACTTAAATACTTTCCATATTTTACTAAACACAAGAAAGGAAATTTGACAGAAAATTTAGTTTCCCACCTCCATGGGAAAGATAAGGGAATTAATTTTCCTTCCGTGAACCAAACGAGGCCTTAGAATTTCATCCGAAGTGTGAAGATTTTTATTAATGCTATTAATTAATATAATAAAAGGAAGACACTTATATCTTCTTCTTTTTTAAAATAAATAAATAAATTATTCTAACATTCAAGATATCAAAAAAAAAAAGTTGATAGGACCAAAAGTTTTATCCAAAAGTAAAAAGACCCCCAAAAACGACATTTTCCTTTCGTAAATCTTGCAGTATAAAATTATAAATTGCTGTTTTTTGGGGCAAAAGCAACTTATATAAACCCGTTTTAGAGCATTTTCAATGTAATTATTAAATTGAAAAAAAATATATAACATTTTGATAAAAAAAATATATATATAACGAATTTTACCCTTTTTTTATTTTAATCACTAAACTTTTTTAAACGTTTTGATTTAGTTGCACTTTTTAAATATCCGCTAAATTTTAAACGGAAATATAACGCGACATGGCAATTCATCACAAAAAAAAAGGTAAAATATGTTATAACGCCTTTATATTTGTGGCCAATATGCAAATATTCTTTTAACGAGTTCAGTCATCTAATGTAATGTTAATTGTCAACCAGTGAAAAAGTGGAGCAGATTTATCAATATAGCTCAGGTTCAACTTTATTAAAAAAAAAAAATAGCTTGGGTTGAGACTTTTTTTTTTCCTCCCAAAGGTATAAATTTCTCTTTCTAGGAGTCCGTTTGATAATAATATAAAAAGAATAAAATAAAAACAATTGATTTTTATAAAAAGTTAAAAAATAAGTGAAAATATGCAGTCACATAAGTGAAGACTAGGTTCACTTTTTTGAACTTTTTTTTTCAACTTCTTATACAAATCAAGTATTTTTTTTATTATTTTATATATTGTTATCAAACGGAGCCTAGGTTCCGTTTGGTTGGCGTTTTTGAATGTTTAATTAAAATTAACTCTTAAGTTGAGTTCTTTAAAACTTTTTTTCAATGCAATTTGTTTTTGGTACACTATTTTTAGAGTTTTAAAAGAATATATAATCTTTGATTTTTATTTTATTTTTCCATTTCCTAAAGTTTTTCTAAAATACAAAGAAAATAATAAATAAAAAAGATTATTTTTATTTGAATGAAAATTTTAAAATGAGTAAATCACACACAATTTTAAAAAAAAAACATTCAAAAATATTTTTTAAAAGCCCTATATATAATAAATAAAAATTTGTCTCAAATAATAATAATAACAACCCGGGCTCCTAGGCCCAAGAGCTGCCTTTTTGGTGCAGGCTAACCAACTGCTCGAGCATGGGTTTAGACTTGAAAGGCCCAAGTCTTCAGATTTTGATTAGGCTCAGCAATTTGTCATAGTAGGCTAACAAGATACGAAGTCAATCACAAATTTATCGGTTTGGATAAAATCTTAACGGGTATGACTTATAATTTAGTGGATTCGTTACACCAGTGGTGTAGTTAGAAAATCTGAAGAGTAAGATCATTCAATCGTTAAAAAATTTATCCTTCAAGACAATGAAAAATATTAACTGAAGCATTTAATGGTAGGTAAAAAAATTTATATCTTGACTGTTGATTAATGTGAAAAATTATTGTTTTTTTTAAAAAGATACTAAATTCAAAATGAGAATATCAATTTGGCATCGAAAGAGTACATGCATTTTTTTATTTCACCCCACTATTAATTATTCTTTAATCTCATCATTTTTATTTTACCCCACTATTAAGTATTCTTTTTAAATTTAGGTGGTGTCAATTATGCACACTAGTTCAAATATCCCCACGTATTTGGGTGATGATATTGCCCATTTCATTTTTTGTCACTAATATCCCCACATCACAAACACCCCGTTATGTGTTATTTTTTATCACTAACATTTGATCTATATCATGAAGCATTTGGTTAACAAATTGAATATGCCTATACATCAATCCAAACCAAATATATTTAAATATATATATATTAAACTTATTATCATTTATATTTAACACCTTATAATTATTAAACTTACAAATAATACTATAAATTAAATAACATTGATAAGTTTCTTGCTATAAATAACATTTATTCTTCTCACATTTTGCGAAATCTTTTTATTATTGAGAGGAAATTTGTGGTCTATTTATGTAACTATTTTTGAGCTTTTTGATTCATTTTATGAAACTTATGCTAGAGCTAGTGGAACATCATACGCTAGGGTGATGTTAATTTTAATTTTAAGTGGAAAAAAAATACACTATGTATGTGCACATTTTTATTTTTATTTTTAGATGTGTACATATCTCATTTGATTTAAAAATTAAAAAACATATACACATATAATATATATAATAAGTTCAATGGTAAGGAATTATTCTAATATGACTGAGTGAACTACCCTAGTTGATAAGGGACGCAAGTCCTTAGTTCGAGTTTCATCCAGAGTGGAAAGATTTTCATTAATGCTATTAATATAATAAAAGAAAGAGACTTATACCTTTCTTTTTGTCAAAATAAATAAATAAATTATTCTAACATTCAAAATAACAAAAAATGTTGATAGGACCAAAAGTTGTCCAAATGAAAAAAGACCCCCAAAAAAGATATTTTTCGTTTCATAAATCTTGCAGTATAAAATTATAAATTGCTGTTTTTTGGGGGCAAAAGCACTTATATAAACCGGTTTTAGAGCATTTTCAACGTAATTACCAAATTGAAAAAAAAAAATACAACATTATGATAAAAAATTGAAGCTAATAAATTTGACCCTTTTTCTAATTTTAATCACTAATTTTTTTTGAACGTTTCGATTTAATTGCACTTTTAAATATCCGTTAGTGGTAAAATATGTTGTAACGCCTTTATGTTGATTACGCAATTTCCTTTTAACGAGTTCAGTCATCTAATATAATGTAAATTTCTCTTTTTAGGGGTATGTTTGATATTAATATTAAAAAAAAAAAATTAATTTTTGTAAGAAATTAAAAAAAATAAGTTGAGTCATAATATAGTGAGATATCTTCTTACTTTATAACTTTTTACATGAAAAAATTTTCTTTGGTAGTTGCCGAAAAACTAATGAATAATAGAAGATAGCTATTCATAAAAATGAGCATGAGATAGAGATGATCTCATCGCATGCCTCAACTAATTTTTCAACTTTTTATACAAATCAAATATTTTTCTTATCATTTTCTATATTATTATCTAACGGAACTTAGGTTCCGTCTAGTTGAATTTTTTGCGTTTAATTTAAAATTTACTCTTAAGTTGAGTTCTTTAAAACTATTTTTCAATTCAATTTGTTTTTGATACACTATTTTTAGAACTTAAAAAAAATATAATCTTTGATTTTTATTTTATTTTTTTCATTTCTTAAAGGTTTTTCTAAAATACAAAGAAACAAATAAACAATTTTTTTTTGATTTAAATGAAAATTTGAAAATGGGTTAATCAAACACAATTTTTATTTTAAAAAATTAAAAATATTTTTTAAAAACTCTATATATAATAAATAAAAATTTGTGTCAAAAAATTAATAATAATAACAACCCGGGCTGGTAGGCCCAAGAGCCGCCTTTTTTGTGCAGGCTCACCAGCTGCTCGAGCATGGGTTTGGACTTTAAAGGCCCAAGGGTTCAGATTTTGATTAGGCTCAGGAATTTGTAATAGTACGGTAACAAGATACGATCACAAATTTATCGGTTTGGATAAAATCTTAACGGGTACAATTTATAATTGAGTAGATTTATCACATCAGTAACGTAGTTAGAAAGTCTGAAAAGTATGATCATTCAATTGTTAAAAAATTTATCTTTCAAGACAATGAAAAATATTAACTAAAGCATTTAATGGTAGGTAAAAACAAATTATATCTTGACTGTTGATTAATGTGAAAAATTAATGTTAAATTCAAAATGAGAATATCAGTTTGACGTTGAAAGAGTATATATATTTTTTTATTTGACCCCACTTGACCCCACTATTAATTATTCTTTAATTCTATCATTTTTATTTTACCCCATTATTAAGTATTTTTTTAAAATTTAAGTGGCGTTAAATATGCACACTAATTCAAATATTTCCACGTATTTAGGTGATGATATTACCCATTTCATTTTTGGTCACTAACATTCCCACATCACAAACATCCCTTTATGTGTTGTTTTTTTTTATCACTAACATTTAATCTATATCATTAAGCATTTGATTAACAAATCGAATATGCTTATATGTCAATCCGAACTAGAAATATATATATATATATACTAAATTTATTATCATTTATATTTACCACCTTATAATTATTACACTTACAAATAATACTATAAATTAAATAACATTGATAAGTTTCTTTCTATAAAAAAAGAATTATTTTCACTTTAATTAGTCTTAATTTTTATATAATTCAATATGAATATGAATTAATGTTTTGGGAAACCATTTGATGATTTGATCTGATAACCTTAATAAATGGATTTGAATTCGTCATGATTCAATTTGACAGGCCTAGCCGTTGGTAAAAATGCTCATCCATACTTAGAAGATTAGCATTCGAGCCTTACTGAGAGTTAAGAAGTTTAGGTTTTACCTTTTTTTTTTTCTAGAAATTAGGTAGAAGGACTTATTATACATTGATTTTTACCAAAAATCCAATGAATAATATTTTTTTGAATGAAGGGCCTATTTTTAATTGGTAATTTGAATGAAGGGCCTATTTTTAATTGGTAATTAGTGTAAGAGGCCTATTTTGTTTTATATTTTAAATGAATGTATTTGAATAAATTTAAATATCATTTAATTAATAAAAACATGTTATGTATTACCTAAATTACCCTTTTTTATGAAATTTTCACAAAAAATATGGATTGCAAAGTTCATATTGCAATAAAATATGAACTGCAAAGTTCATATTGCAGTGAAATAAGTACTGCAATATGAACTTTGCACTAAAAATATGGACTGCAAAGTTCACATTGCAGTAAAATATGGACTGCAATATGAACTTTGCACTAAAAATATGGACTGCAAAGTTCACATTGCAGTGAAATATGGACTGCAAAGTTCATATTGCAGTCCATATTTTAATGCATATTGATATTTTTTTAGTTTATTTTAAGGGTTGGGATGTCATTTTATAATGAAAAAAAAAGACACATGTCATATTATCAATAAAATAAAAAATAGGCCCTTTATTTAAAAAAAAATTATTCCTTGGCCTTAGTGTGAAAATCTTTCTCTAATAAACCCTTTTTTTTAATTGCCCCTTTTTTTTTGTGTAGTTTTTTAATTATTAAAGGAAATTTTAAATACCTTCTTTTTTACTTATAAAAAATCTTTTACGATTTGAGTGACATTATTACTATTAGAGCGGCTCACTTGCTTTACTTCAAACTCATTAATTATTTCTTTTTTTTTTTTTGAAGAAACTTCAAATTATTTATTTTACAAAAAATATTTTTTTTTTACTTATAAATCTTACCACTTATTTTTATCAAGTGTATTAAATAAATTAGAATTTTATTATATTTTATGAATGTTCAAATGTACTCCCTCAGTCCCAATTTAATTATTCACTATTCCATTTTTAGATGTCCCAAAATAATTGTCTACTTTCTATATTTAGCAAGTCATTAATTATAGTATTTTTTATTATTTTTAATATTACCCTTTAAGCTTCCACCATTTTCTTTATTGTGGGTCCCGCCACCTTTTTTTACTCCATCCGTCCCAATTTAATTGTCTACTATTTCATTTATGGATGTCCCAAAATAGTTGTCTACTTTCCACATTTACTATGTTATTAATTATAACATTTTTTTTTTATTTTCAATATTATTCTTTAAGCTCTCCACACTTTTTTTATTTTGGGTCTCGCCACATTTTTTATAAGAAGAAAGGTAAAGGACATTTTTGAAAATAAGTATTTTTTCTCTTAAAGTAATTATTATGTCTCTTTAATTTTTAGTTTTTCAAAGCGTGACAATTAAATTGAGACGGAGGGAGTATTAGGAGAAAAATAAAAGGGTATTTTTAAAAATAGATATTTTCTCTTGAAGTAATTATTATATTTTCTTAATTTTTAGTTTTTCAAAATATGACAATTAAATTAGAACAAAAAAAGTATTAAATATACGTATTACGTCTTTCTTATATTTTGTAAAGATATAACTTATATAATACATAATAATAAGAATATTCAATGACTATAATATTGTTGTTTGTTTCATAAAGTTTAAAATAGTTTGATGTCGTTACAAACATAATATATAATATTAACATAACCAAACTATTATTTTAATTATCGTCAATCGACATTAATCATTGACATTTGATACCCAAATCCAAAAACATATAAGAGAGTATCAAAAAAGAGAATTCCAAAATTCGCTTAAACCCTCTAAATTTCGTAAGTTCCACCAATGTCCCTTGACTCCGACCCTTCTTCACCGTCGCCGTTGCCGTCGACGAGCAGAGACTGGTTCTTCCCTTCACCGTCGCCGTCATTCATCCACTCTTCAAAAACCCCAACCACCACCAGAAGAAAGTTCTCTACAAACCCTAGAAACCCCAAACCACCCCATGTTCCCATCAGTACGACAACGTCGTTTCACTCGAGCTCGATACATCGCCGTGACCACAAGTATGCCGGAATACGACGGCGTATTCACTTCGCTCGTCGGAGCGAGGAGGAATCTCCGATTTCGGTGCGTAAAGCCGGGGGAATCTCAGAGAAATGTGAAGTTGCCGTGGAGAAAAGGAGGGTTTTTACCGGCTTGGCCGGTTTCCGGTTGAAGATAAGGTGGCAAATGGCTTTCACTGTTGCTGTAAGTTTGACCCGAGCTTCTCTTTAGGATAAATGTAATTAGTTTCTTCTTTTACTTCGTTTGACGCGCCAAATAATACCAACTCAATATTTTGTGGGATAAGTTATAAAGTTAGGATATTTTATCCGGTATTTTATTTTATCTGAAATTGTGAAAATTATAGGATAAAAATATTTAATTTTATCCGGTCTTTTAATCGGCATGCTAAACATGGCCTTAATATTATACTTAATATCTAATAAATCTCTAAACCTCTATTTAGCATTAAGAAAGAAATAGTGATTGTTATATGACCTCTTAAGAAATTCGACTAAGAGCATCTCCAACGGTCTTTTAAATCTTTGTTTTGTGTAAAATTTACACAACTTGTAAATTTTTTTTTGTCTCCAGCAGTATTTTAAAATTGAAATTTGTGTAAAATAGTTGTGTAAAATAGACTCCCGTTTTATAATGCCACATCAGCTTTCTCTTTCTTCAATTTTTTTATAAAAATTAAAAAAGTAATAACTTTAAATGTAAAATATATATTTTAATAAAAATTATATATTTAAAATCTATTCATCAATACCTATAAATCAAGATCCATTGTGATTACAAGATTATTTGTAAAAAAATTAAGAAAAAATTAATAAGAAAATTGCTTGAATTGATATTTAACATGTGTTAAAATCTTATTTGTTATTTCAAAATTTACACAAAACTTTACAAAAGTACCATTGGAGCACTTTTTTTTTAGCATTCAAGTTTTTTGTAAAAGTGAGTTGACACATGTGATTTACAAATTAATTTTTACGCTACCATTGGAGATGCTCTAACATTTCAAAGCAAACGTGGTGTTGAATGTTTAATTTAATTTTAATAAAATTATGTTTAACTAAATTTTATAGATACAAGTAATTTAGCCAAAAAAAAGTAGTATGTGGGCCGATAGTCAAGGGTCTTAGGGCATCTCACTCGTTGTGTAAAAATTGTTGTCTAAATCCCAATTTACTTTTGTAACTTTTTAAATGAACCAATAAGATATTAACCCATCTTATTTGTCATTTTATTTTATTTTATTTATTTTTTTCTTGAATTATTGTATACAAGATGATGAATCTTGATTTATTAGTCTTGTTGAGTATATTTGAGATTTATAATTTTTATTAAACTTTATTACATTTTAAAGTGTTACATCGTTATAAAATACTTAAGGAGAGAGAAAGCTGACCTCACTGTGTAAATTGGGGGTGTATGTAAATTTAAAAGACTGGTTTTACAAATTTTGTAAACTTTACACAAAACGGAAATATACATTACTACTAAGGATGCTTTTAGTACCCTTCTAATTGCAAAGTTTAAACAATATTGCTTAGCTAACGAACAAAATATCTTCCGGCTTTATATAATAGGAGATATTGTCCTTAATATTTTTTTTTAAATTAATTTAGTTGTTGATATATATCGTAATAATAAGGGTAAAATTGTAAAAATCCATATATTCAGCATTCAGAGTTTAGCTTTAGTGTTCACCAGAAAGTGGTTAAGTGTTGAAATTTTGTTTGTTTTGCAGATTTTGATAATGGGGTTCTCTTCCTTGTTACACAAAAACTTTTCATTGAATAACCAAGTCATTCATCTACAGGTAATGTATATTCTATATATATTGCAAGAGAATATTTAGGGTATGGACCGGGCTTTATAGCGATAGTTTTTCCTCACCAAAACATTGGAGAGATGTTTTTACCGACGAAAAACTATTGCTAAAAGCCTACTCCGTACGGACTGGTCCGCACTAGAATTTTCCGTATATTGCAATATCATGATGAAAGCTCAATTTTGTTTCAATATGGAATTATATAGTTCAGTTTCACAGTTAGGTTACAATATTGAATTTAACAAAAAATGTTCAAAATCTCTGTAGAATTATGTTTTGTTGCTTTTATATGGTAAATATCAGTAATCCTTATTGAATTATAGCCCATTTTCATAATGTAAACTGATTATCTTCCATTTTATACTTTTTTACATCAACAATTTATCAAAATTGTTCAAAATCACTCGAAACCAGTTACAATGATGAAAAAGGAATAATCAAATCATTGATCTGCAGGTAAGATATATATCACTGCAGTTTTCTGGTAAAATCTGAATTTTGTTACAATATTGTATTATATCCCATTTTCACGGTTTAGATGGGTGCTGATTTGATAAATACTGATAACTTTTGCATAGAGTATTAGAACAGAAAGATCCATTAGAGGATGTTCTACGGGTTTCAAACCATCCATGCCAAATCAGCAGGAATTCAAAGTGCTTTTCTTGCGTCTTATTGTTGATAAACCTGCCTTTCCTAATAGATCTAGAAGGAACTTTTTTTGAAGTCAAAATTTATTCGTTACTTAAGGCAAACAGTCAAACAGATCATCTTCCACCCTTTTTTTGTATAAAGAAGTTCAATAGATTTATTGAAAAATTCAACAATTTTACAGAATTGTTCAAAATCTCTATATGAATTATTGAATTATGCCTTCTCTCTTTTGAGGGTAAATTATAGAAATCGCTAATGGTTATCTTACATCAACAAATGATGAAAAGTGAAAAAGGTCAAGAATAGAATTTTATTTCAGGAAAGCATAAAGTAGGAAAGGTAATGTCAGTTGGACCATAGCATAAAATTTTAATAATGAAAAAAAAAAAAAAAGTTGTAGTTTTCATTTAGCCACAATGTCCATGAATTTCTGTCTCGGAAATGCTGTTTGCATATTTGCGTAATTCAAATAGATTTGTATCCCTACTATAATTACCAATGCGAATGATGAACCTGTTCTGTTGCATGCTGGCCTTATTTGATGAACCTAAAGTCCATTCAATTGAATCATCAATTGTGGAGTTTAATTGAATATATTGTTTGATCCTCTGTTTCAACATAACATTTAGAAATGAATTCATAAACACTGTTTAGCTATCAGATTTGCTAATTCTTGTTATCGATTTTGGGTAAGCCTAATTAGTTCTCTAAAATGAAGTAGATTATCAAGAACAAACATTTTGGCAATACTAAATTTTTATATTAATATGTAATATATATCTATATACAATTGAAAGTGAGAAGAGTAAATTTTGTTCTTCTTACGTCTCACCTACCATAAGTAGTGCGGTTTCTTTCTCACTTGTATGGTAAAACCACAATTATACCCTATCATCTTAACATATGCATTACGGTTGGTCTAATAACATAGACAAGGGATTTAGAGATTATTTAGTCAGGCCTTTTGCAATGCAAGCACCTGCTAGATATGATAGTTGCTCTGTTCTTTTGCAGGATCATATTTCCAAGCTCCATTCGAGATTACGGATTTGCAATGTGTCAGACTCTCTTGATTTCCTTGAATCAATAAAACAAGAGAGCGATAACCTTCCTGGCAATAGCTTGAAAAATTCGGCTTTAATTCTCTCACTCATACTACTATCCCTCCCTTTTCTTTTCTTCAAGTACGTTGACCATGTCTCAAAATCAAGAAGATTTTCAGACATTAATGGAGACGAAGTATCGTTGAACAAACAGCTAGCATACAAAGTGGATGTGTTTTTGTCTGTCCAGCCATATTCTAAGCCGTTGACATTATTAGTGGCAACTCTGCTGTTGATCTTTCTTGGTGGGCTCGCACTTTTTGGTGTAACCGACGATAGCTTAGCCTATTGCCTTTGGTTATCTTGGACATATGTTGCTGATTCGGGTAACCACACAAACTCTGAAGGAATCGGTCCGAGGTTGGTTTCGGTCTCGATAAGTTTTGGTGGGATGCTTATATTTGCAATGATGCTCGGGCTCGTTTCTGATGCGATTTCCGAGAAGTTTGACTCGTTAAGGAAAGGGAGAAGTGAGGTAGTTAAGCAAAACCATACTCTAATTCTTGGGTGGAGTGATAAATTGGTAAGTTCCTCATTCTACTGAATATCTAGAAACATAAGAAAATGGTTTTCTATCACATCAATATTCATTGTTGCTGAATAGGAAGGGCAAAATGGCCCAACCAGCCGGATTCTTAGCCAACAATACTCTAATGGGTCGAATTTGGGTTTTACAATAAAAACCCGGCATGGTTCTTGTAAGTTTAACCTGACCCAACCTGACCTGAATCTAATTACACCAGATCAGGGCAGGTTTAGGTTTATGCATATAATAAACGTGGTGGGTTTATAGTTGGGTGGGGTTCTAGTTTGGCCAAGGCCGACTCGTTGCCATCACTAAATGGTGAATGGATATACTCTAATTTTGTCAAACAGAAAGAAGCTCTAAAATGTTGACCGACCACGGGCTTCTTGTTGACAACATTGGAAACAAAATATTCAGCATCATGATGTTTTCTTTGTTTTGGGAATGTGAGAATTTGAGCTCCATTTTTTGTTTTCATAATTTTTTACGTAATTATGTGTCAGGGATCGCTATTGAATCAACTTGCTATAGCGAATGAGAGTTTGGGTGGAGGGATTGTGGTAGTGATGGCGGAGCGAGACAAAGAAGAGATGGAACTTGACATAGCTAAGATGGAGTTTGATTTTAGAGGAACTTCTGTTATTTGCAGAAGTGGGAGCCCTCTTATTTTAGCTGACCTGAAAAAGGTAATTCATCATATGAATTTGTTTTGCCTTAATTGCCTCTGCTGTCATGTTTTAATCTTTATTGTGGAACTAATTACCACTCGGTACAAACTTAGAGGTAGAGACGTGAGATTATTTCACCCAAGCCTCAAACATGTTCTACCTTTTTAAAATATCAGAGTAAATTTTCAAGCACCAGAGTCAGATAAATGGGTAAAAAGCGGAGAAATACACTTAATCACTAACAGGAAAACCATCTAACAAAATAGGATTCTAAGACGAACCCACGATGACCAGGACGAACTTGACATGAAGTTAGCGGGCTAGGGTCACGCATAAACAGGTTTGGGTGAAATTTGAGTCAGACATGAGTACACAACTAACCTGTTTATTAAACAGGTCGTGTTCCGGTTACCACATCGGAGATGACTAACCCGAAAATGACCTACTTTTGACGTTTTTAAACTTAAAGATACACAGTCTATGCCTGACCCATTTATTGTATAGGTTAATTGGTCTAGGTTATCAACTAAGCATGACACGACCTATTTATTAAAAGAGTTAGTTGTGTTGTGTAACTTGTATATTAAACTGTCGTGTTTGGGTTAGTAATGATCTTGACACAACCTGAAACCAGACAGGTAACCCAAATTGCGAGCTCTAACTTGTCACCAACATTATTGTATTTTGGGACTATTTATTTTGTAGATGTTTGGGTCTGTTCATTTGGATTATGAGCAGTGGTTTAAACAAGAAAGCTTTTTTCTCATCCTTAAAGTTCTTATTTCTGAACGTAGTTATTATGGTCAGTTACATGAAGATTATCCTGTCTCTGTGCACTGCTCTATTTGGTATTACTGACCATATGGCATTTCTTAGGTATCTGTCTCAAAGGCCCGTGCAATTATCGTGCTTGCTGAAGATGGAAATGCTGATCAGGTTATCCATAATAAGAAATCAATGCATGTCATGTTTGATATTGGATAATGGTTTGTACCTCTCTAATATATATCCTTTTGACCTCATCTTGCAGAGTGATGCCCGTGCATTGAGGACAGTTTTAAGCCTTACAGGAGTGAAAGAAGGGCTTAGGGGACATATAGTGGTTGAACTGAGCGATCTCGATAATGAGATCCTTGTTAAACTTGTCGGCGGTGATCTGGTTGAAACTGTTGTTGCCCATGATGTAATTGGTCGCCTCATGATTCAATGTGCTCGGCAACCCGGCCTTGCACAGGTCAACTTTTGGTTTAACTCTAAATTGTATACTCCCTTCGTCCCAAATTAAAAGTCCCAGTTTCATTTCAGTACGTTTTAAGAGGACACTAATTTCAACTTAATTAGTGGTGAATACAAAACTAGCTTGGCTATCGTGAAATTCGTTACATTTATTGTGTCCAAGAAAGAAAGTAGTCTCTTAATTCGGGACATCCCAAAAAGGAATAGTGGAATCTTAACTGGGACGGAGGGAGTATTTCTATTGGTATTTGCATTTTCTCGATCTTGTTGTAGCATCTAATACCATACATTAAATGAGAGGAGCACTTTTGGTACGTACTTGAAATTATATTAAGAAATTACTGTTCCTTAATTTAGCAAAATAAAGGATGATTAATGGGTGTTTTGAACCCATGACCAGTGAACAACATGGTAACCTCTTGGTCGAACACAAATACATTGCCGTAAAAGATTTTAAAACAATTTTAGTATCAAGACACGCATCAAGTGTGCTACATGTTCTAGTTCAATTAAGTTGTTCATTGGACGTCCGTTACTCATAACAGATGTTGCTTACTAATCTATATCTGCATTGGGTGCAATTAGCCCCGATCATGAACATTGGTTCATTAGGGGCGTTTAGGATTCAGTCACTTGAGTTGGAAAATTTTTAGGATGTGTTCCCTGAACCTTTTTTTTTTGAAGGATGCGCTCCTTGAAGTTAACTTTTTTTGGTATCTGCCTCTAGCGAGGACTCAAATATTATGCCGTAGACACTGATTTTCTCCGTGTAGATACCAGTATCTCTCGGAACATATACTAATTTTCTTGGTAATAGATACAGTATTTGTGCCGAGATACTATTATCTTGGCACAAATACAGTATCTATGGGACCTCATCCTTTAAAATAAAAGTTGACGGACCCGATCCTAACTTTTTGCTTCATTATTTGTGTAGTTTTGATTAATATATTTTTCTTCCCTATGGACTGGGCAATGACAGATATGGGAAGATATCCTTGGGTTTGAAAATTGTGAGTTCTACATTAAAAGGTGGCCGCAGTTGAACGGAATGCAATTTGATGATGTATTGATCAGCTTTCCGGATGCTATTCCTTGTGGAGTGAAGGCTGCATCTTGTGGAGGGAAAATTATTTTAAATCCTGACGACTCCTATGTTATACAAGAAGGAGATGAAGTTCTTGTTATCGCAGAGGACGACGATACCTATTCTCCAACGACACTACCTATGGTGCTTTCCTTATACTTAGATCGTTCAACTTTCAAATTAGTTTGCTTTCATTTCTGCATTTCTTTTGCTTATTAGTCTTGTCATCCTAAGAGGCAATTGCTTTCACCTTTCACTTTTCACTTTTCACATTAATGGTCTTTTTTTTTTGTGGTGGCTTGTTTATAATGACCCACATCCCACATCGGTAGTGCAACAAGGAGGTCTTTGGCTTATACATGGGTTCAGTGAACCTAAACTACAACTTGGGCTAGCCATTTGGGGGAGAACACAAGTTGTTAGATTTGGTATCAAAGGGGGAACCCACTCAAAGTGTGCCAAAGAGGACGTTGGGCCCTAAAGGGATGGGATGTGTCAACTTGTGTTGCGGCCATGTTGTTGTATGTGCCCCAGTGTGGCCTACAGTAGACTACCTTTTATAGTGTAATACGCCGGCCATAATTAATGTAATAAATTTGTAATTAGGACCCAAGAGTAATTAGCGTAATAAATAATATAAACACATGAATTATGAAACAATTTAAAAGTTTTAGTTTACATGAACATATAAAAATAAATCCCAAATTAACTATCAACCAGCGTCATGCTTTCTTCCTCATTAAGTCTATATCACCAACATAATTATACATGCACACACTAGCTGATTACAGACATAAATCCCTATTCAAATACAAAGACTAAATTTGAAGTTTAGAAATCCACTTAAGGTTTAGAAATCCACTTAAGGTCTTGAATACATCATTAAGAATAATTAAATCTAGTAGGCTGGCCACTCTTGGAAGGAAAGTCTCTTGTGCTTTATGCACGTTGGGAAGATTCCTACCAAGGAAAATAAATGAGTGGGGCATACTGTAAGTAATAAAACTTACGTAAATATAATCAATTTGGTCATTCAGGTTAAAGAAGCACCATTCATACACACTGTCCGACCAGCAAGAAAGCCACAGAAGATTCTACTATGTGGATGGAGGAGGGACATTGATGATATGATTGTGGTAAGTTCTATCCAATCAAAGCTCTCCTGATTCCCTCTTTTCTTTCGCCTGAATGCTGCAGGTCTGGAGTGGAAATCTACCCAAAGACTCCATTGTTCCGAAATCTGACGAACGGATACTTTTTTGTGGTTGGAGGCGAGATATGGAAGATATGGTTATGGTAATTTTACTAAGGGAATCTGACACCCCTGATCCTCCCCAGCCTGTTACGAGTATACAATATCTAAACGGCACCATCACTCGGCTCCCAGTCTTTGTTATCAAGTTTTTTCCCATTGCAAGTTTTGCTTTTTTGGTTTAAACTTATATATCAATAGATACTCTGCTATGTTGTTCTAGGTACTCGATGCCTTTTTAGCACCTGGTTCAGAGTTGTGGATGTTCAATGAAGTTCCTGAAAAAGAAAGGGAAAAGAAGCTTATTGATGGTGGCCTTGACATCAACCGTTTGGTGAATATAACACTGGTTCATCGCGAAGGAAATGCTGTTATAAGGCGTCACTTGGAAAGCATTCCCTTGGAATCTTTTGATTCAGTAAGTAGCATCCTCATGCATATATATACTAGAACATGTGGTACATTCGACGCTTATGTAATATTGTACTTGGTGATTCCTCGTATTATGTAGATTTTTAAACCACATTAAAAACATGTGATGTCATTTGTCAAGTGGTTCGGTGAGGTCATGGGTTCACAACCTTGTTCAAGTACTACTTTTGTTTCTAAAGGATGCGGGGTAATTTAGCAATTCCATGTGTGTACCAAAAAATAACTGCCACATTCTCATCACGTTTAATATAATAGAAGATAGATATTTCAGGAGCACATATACCAGTGTAGCAAGTACATAAACAAAGTACTCCCTTGGTCTCAAATTATGAGTCCTGTATCCTATTTGGGACATAATGAATGTACAGATCTTACAATAGTATATAAGTTGTATTCTTGACCATTGATTAGGTTGAATTACGTTTTTCTTCCTTTCTTATCTTGGACAGTATTGATATACAATAATTTGTGGGTTGTTACAGATCTTAATTTTGGCTGATGAATCAGTAGAAGATTCTGCCATTCAGGCCGATTCCAGATCTCTTGCAACATTGCTATTGATTCGTGACATTCAGGTACCTTCTGCGAAAACTTGTTTGAAACATTTACATCATGAAAAACAAACTTGTTTCTAACAATTTTTTTTCAATATTCTTATAGCAGGTTTTTTTTTATCTATTTTTTTCTGTTTTGGGTGCGTTTGATAAAAAAAAAGTTGGAAAATAATTGAAAACACTACTAATGCTTACTAGAAGTGAGGAAAAGAGATGAGTCATTGGGTGAATTGTTCTACTACTTTTTGAGTTTTCCTTGGAATAAGATTCTCAGTGCTACGTTTGGTTTGTTCCTAGAATCCTGAGTTGGTAAATTCACACTAGGGGTCTCTTATAGTTCATGTCAAGAGCTTAAATGATAGTTAATTAGGCTCAAACTTTCCATGTGAAATTACATTTTAGGTTCCAGGAACGATCAAACACTCGAACTATACGAGCACTTAGGGTGGTGGGTGAGAAAAAAATTCCATGGAAAACAAGGAAAAGATGGAGAATATCTGAACAAATCACTCAACTCTTTTTCCAACTATTAATCAAAATTAGTAGTTTTTTAAATCATTTTCCAACTTTTTTATCAAATGCACCTAATATATAAAACTTCCAATGCAGATTTTTAACTCTTGGAGTCAGAATTATATAGATAGGCATCAGATGAAAATCTTTGCTTTTTGGGTTTGCAGGCTAAGCGTCTCCCATACAGAGAAACGGCTCTAGGGTCCCAAGTTCAAAGAGGTAGTAGTTTCTCGCAAGGATCTTGGATAGGAGAAATGCAGCAAGCTTCGGATAATTCAGTCATAATAAGCGAAATTTTGGATCCAAGAACCAAAAATCTCTTGTCCATGTCAAAGATAAGCGATTATGTACTATCCAACGAGCTTGTTAGTATGGCATTAGCCATGGTTGCTGAGGACCGCCAAATAAACAATGTTCTTGAAGAGCTTTTTGCAGAAGAGGTAATTAAAACAATAATTTATTTATGTATATCTACCTTGATTGAACAACATCATTCTATGTTAATTAAGACGGGTATCAAATCTTTTTTGACCTACTACTCCTAGGGGAACGAGATGCACATTCGTCAAGCGGAACTGTACCTTATTGAAGGGGAGGAACTAAGTTTTTACGAGGTACTGTTACGTGCCAGACAGAGGAGAGAGATAGTGATTGGGTACCGTTTAGCCAACACAGAGAAAGCAGTCATCAACCCACCTGCCAAAAACGAGAAACGGAGGTGGTCAGTCAAAGATGTTCTTGTAGTAATAGCCGAGAAGGAATGAATACGATAGTTATTTACCTTTGTGCTCTCGCTCGCTTGCTCTCTCTCTCTCTATATATATATATATACATATATATGTATATACACGACAGCTCTTATGTGGAGGGTGTTACACTGAGCCAGCCTTTAGCTTTGGAATTTTGTCTTCAATGTGTTGGGGATTGCATTTAGTGACAGAACAAGGCAACTGAGAGCGGGTCAAGTGTATATATACGTGGATGGAGAGAGAGAGAGAGAGCGCGACGGCGCCTGGTCCTACTCTTAAGTTCAAATTCAAAATCATTTGAGGTGGCTAAAGTTGGCGAGGAGGTTACGCTCATGTCATATCTAACCTTATTGTAGTCATATGCTTAATGAATTGTACAGCTCAGTGAAATAAAATTGTCTTGATGTTGATATCCTAGCAAAATGCA
The DNA here is from genome assembly GCA_021464415.1 of Lonicera japonica. NCBI lineage: Eukaryota > Viridiplantae > Streptophyta > Magnoliopsida > Dipsacales > Caprifoliaceae > Lonicera > Lonicera japonica. The sequence goes on along the minus strand of JAKCWG010000487.1, from coordinate 91,479 downwards.
GATTAAGTTGATGCTCTCAAAAGAAAAAAAAAGTTGAGGGGGGAATACAGTGTATTCTTGAACACTTGGTTGTATTATGCCAATGAAGAACAAGAGCAAAAGTTGTTATTTCTCCAACATATGGGTAGATGAATTTGATGGTTAATTCACCTTTTTCGCCTTTGAAGTTTTATGTGTTCTATCTTTGGACCCTAATGTGTTGGTCCAAAAATTTGAGCTGATTTGCACTTCTATTCGAAATGAGAGCCTTGTCCATTCTCTCTCTCTCTCTCTCTCTCTCTCTCCACTATTTTCTACACACGTCACAAATTTGTACACCCAATTAACTCCATTATTTTCTAAAAAAAGGTAAAAATAAAAAATTTAATTCCATTCATTGCATTTACCTTATTTAATCTATTTTTTTGGGATGATATTTTTACAACACAAAACACATAGTTTTACCCTTACTTTCGGTTGATCCTTGAAAAACTGTGTAAGGTACTTGTTATTCAGTTTTTAAAGATATATATATTCCGTACTTACGAGTTGAATAAGATATTGTTAAATTTATATTCGATTTTCAATAATCGAATAAAATTTTTTTTACTCGATCGCCAAATCAAAAGCAAGAGAGAAATGAAATATTTTGTAGGTGAGTTCCATTATTTGGCGGACATCTATTTGCATATTCCTTGGGGGACATCTATTATTCTATTGCACCTATGAGGAAGTTGGCTACGGATTCCTTTTCTCCACCCATAAAAGAGTTTTCTCTTAAATCCGTTACTTTTACCACAATAGAAAACTTGACTGACAAGAATGAGTAGAAAAAAGAAATGGAAAACGTAAAGAAAAAGAAAACCACGGATTTTGATATTTATTTCTGCATTTAGAAATAAACACTTCGTTCTCTATATCTATTAATTTACCCATTCAATAATCTTTCTAAATGATCCCCTGCTGCTCCCCATCCTATAAGTGTTGCCTACATCCTAATTTTCTCTCCAATTTTTCCCGTCCGACCGACAACTTTCTCCGGCGAGCAATGGGTTTAACCTCTAATTCGGGTAAGAATTGAATGTTGTTTAATTATTCTTTATGAATGAATATGGGATCATGTATATTGCTTTAGGTTTTGGGCATTTTTTCCTATGAATTTTAGGGTTCGTTTCTGTCATCTTATTACTATTATTGATTGCTTTTGGTACTAAATCAATGCCTCTTGGATTTCTTTCAATGCGCTTATGTGTCTGTGAAAAAATAGTTTCTGCGTTGTGATCATTGAATTGAAGCATTTTGGACTGTATTTTGGTACTAAATGAATGCCTCTTGGATTTGTTCCAATACGCTTATGTGTCTGAAAAATAGGTTTTTGCATTGATTATTGAATTGAACTATTGAAGCATTTCGGACTTTATTTTGGTACTAAATAAATGCCTCTTGGATTTTTTTTGGTACGCTTAGGTGTATGTGAAAAAATAGGTAATTAACGTGTCTTTTTATGTGAGGAATCACCGATGAGACAATAGTCGTAATTGTGTTGGGGTATAATAGATAAGATTTTTCAAGTTGAAAGTCACAAATTTTATGTTGTAATTGTAAAGTGAATGTGTAGATTCGTGTAATTCAATAACTTGTCTTCAGGTTGACTTAAAATTTAGCATTTTTCATTCTTTTTTTTTGGGACCAAGTATTAATTATTATGCAATTGAAAGTAATATATCAAATAATTGTAATAACTTCAGTAATTATAAATTAAGGAGCAGTTAAAAAACCCTTAAATTTGAACAATTAAAGCGAAAATTGCTTTCCAGGGTCTTCTCGATTTTGTTCCTGTGTAAGAGCACTAAACTTCTACGGAACACATGCATTTAGAACTTTTGTTACAATTTATTTTAGCACAAAGGGCGTTTAAAATGTTTGTTCACAAGAAAATTGACTTCATTTGTAAATTAAAATTTTATTCTTTCTACCAATGGCTTTGTAATCTAGTGGCATTCTCTCTGATCTTGTATTAAATATGTCACATGTTTGAAACCCATGAATGTGGTATTCGAACTTAATGAAGTGAGCTGCTCTCTCAGCTTGATTGGGAGACTCTCATGAGGGTGACGCTAAGTAAATTTTGCTTATTTATCTCTTTAGTCAGCGAATTATGTAGTTTATAGTATAGTTAGAACGATAAAAAACTATGTCTAATTTTATATAATTATATTTGATATGAATAATTAATAAAAAAATAAATAAATTATTCTTTCTCGCTCATACGCGTGTCAAGCTAGCATGTGGCGACGACTAAGGCTGTGGTTAATTTTGACTTTTCCAAAAAGCAGGTATAAAAGCAGAAATTAGGGGTGTGCAAAATAACCGAAAAACCGAAAAACCGGCCCGAACCGACCCGAACCGGACCGAAACCGACGGTTTTGTTAACTTGCGGTTCATTTTCGGTTTGTTGCTTAAAGAACCGACTGCCATCGGTTCGGTTGGCGGTTCTCGGTCAAGAATACCGTCCCAAAACCGAACCGAACCGAGATATATAAATTACATGAAAAGACCCTAGGTTTTTATTTACATACCACCCCTTTTTTTATGTCCTATTTTTTTTCTTGAGTTAAATGGGTTTTGAAATTAAAAATCTTCATCTCTATTACATATTATGTTGTGATTTATGAAAGTAAGATTTCCATAACAAGTTAAATGGGTTTTGAAAATAAAATTCTTCATAAAAAATCCTCTTACGCTAAAACCGAAACCGAACCGAAACCGACACAACCGACCTTGCCCGAAACTGACCGGTTTCTTCCTTTTTCGGTTCTGCTTCGGTTGCTAATTTTGAAAACCGACTTGGTCGGTTCGGTTGCCGGTTAATCAGCACGGTTCGGTTAACCGAACCGTGCACACCCCTAGCAGAAATGTACTTACTTTAAAATATAAATATGTGATTCTCATTATTGCCAGCAAAAAAAGAAAAATGTGATTTTTATGAAATCAATAGTCATTGTCAATATTAATATCAATACGTTAAAAATATAGTGAGACTATTTATAATCACCATTTATTTTAGTAACATTTCTCATCTCACAAACACTCTCTTAAATATAATTTTTTGATCACTAACACCATCATATTTACCTCTCTTATTTACCTTAAGTAATTTATATAAAGTATGTAATTAAAAATATAATTAACCTTAACTAAAATTAATCATACACATTAAAAATATAATTAACCTTAACTAAAAAAATTAATCTATCAATTTATCCATGGGTAATAAATTAATCTTAAACTCTCTTGATGTGGGGAGAACATATGATATTTACTCTCCTGATGTGGGGAGAGTAAATGGAATAAATTCGGCTGAAGTGGAGAGACTGACTTTTAAACCCATTGAAAAATTTTAAAGTTAAACTCTTCTCATGTGGGGAGAAAATATGCTATTTACTCTCTTGATATGGGGAGAGTCAATAGAATAAATTCGGCCAAAGTGGGGAGATAGTGAAATATAAGGGGGGTGTTTTAAAGTGTGTGATTAATTTATTACCCATGGATAAATTGATAGATTAATTTTTTTACCTTAGAGTAAATATGTTAATTGAGGGGGATGTTTGTGAGATATAAGAGGGGTGTTTAAAAGTAGATCTATTTAAAATTAAATGGGGGTGTTAGTGAGATAAATGAAGGTTGTAAATAGTCTCACCCCAAAAATAAGGGCGGCGCCATGCGTAGTGATGGTGTCAAAATCTAGAAATAGATAATTAACCAATCAATAAGCGAATATCGGTGAATAAAAAATAAATGCGGCGTAATGATGAACACATGACTTTTTTTTAAGGTAGGTTCCCCCGGTAGCGCTTATGCTATTCCAGTGGTACGTCCTCCTTTTGTTTGTGCTTGCTTTGTATTAGTTCAAAGGCGATCAATTTGGATGATAGTACAAGCTACCAACTTCTCTCTCTCTATAATTTCCTTAATTCTATTTATAAGTATATAATTAGGATTACAGATATTTCAACAGAATAAATAATAAACTGTGTAGGAGAGAGAGTGTATAAGGATTGTTGGTATTTTTTGGGGTATAAAAATAGAGAGTATAAGACCCTTCTATCTTTTGGGGTATGAAAAGAGAGAGTATAAGACCCTTCTATTTCTTCTTGAATTGGCTTGTATTTGTATTGCCAATGGCTTTATATCTCTTTGATGAGATGAATGGATCTTAGATAAGAAGAATTGTGTGTTTTTGTTGTGTGTTTGTTGAATGAATGGTGGAGGTATTTATAGGTAAATGGAGAATGGCAAAAAGGTAAATTTGGTAAAAATGAAGAGCAAAAAGGTCATTTTTGGTGGAGGTAGGTGAGATATGGTAGGTGTGGAGGTAAAAATGAGATTTTACCGGGGGTAAAAATGGAATTTTATCGGAGGTAAAAATGGAATTTTATCGGAGGTAAAAAAATGTTGAATTACTTTTGTAGGCCAATGGTAAAATTAGTATTTAACCCCATCAATTGCCCCTATCCTTATCATTTAAATCGGATGAGCTGATTGGTGATGATATCCTTCAACCCGGGAGCTAGTAGTAGCTCTGAGTTCTAATGTTCGTGATGTCTTAGTCCTGAATCCTTCGTAGGCGAATAAGGTCGACAATTCAATGCCTGTGTTAGGTCTCTTGCCTTTATTAAAAATCTTTTTCAAAGCTGAGGTGTAAGAGCGGACACTTGTCGAGGAAGATAATTTTGGAAAAAGCTCGAATAACCGATGTGTAGAGCTCTGTTAGCTGTTGACCATAAGTTTGTGGAGTTTGGAACATTAATGTGTAAAGCTAGCTAGACTTTGATCATTAGTCTTAGAGTTTTAGAACATCATTGTGTAAGGTTGGCTAGACGTTGATCTCGAGTCTTTGTTCAAGAAAGCTAGATCTCGGATGCTAGTCGTTGAGCTCGAAACATCAATGTGTAGAACTCGTTAGACATTGGATTCAAGTCGTAGAGCTTGGAACATTAATATGTAAAACTCGCTATACTTTTGGTCATAAATAGTTTGATCATACTCCGGCATTTTTCAACTCTTCGTTTTATGTATACATATATATAAATATATATTTAACCGACAACTTTTCCATCCTTTTCGACTTTTTTTGTTTTTTTCGACAACTTTTTCGTATTTTTTGAACTCGAAATTCGTGCTTCTGTTTCTTCTTCCTCTTCATCTTCCTCGAGACCTAATCCATTTCTTCCATCACCACCCATTTCTTCCAACGCCATTTTTCTCCTTTGTAATACAGTTTCTCTTATAAAAATAAACCAAAATAATGTTGAACACTCACCGTTTTACAGGTCCTCCATGTGTGGCTTGCGCTTATAGTCACAAGAGATGTCCTCTATCTTACAAATATGCTAAATTTTTTTGAAATATAATCGATCGTCAGGATTACCACACAATCTTCACTGTTTTCGGGGTGAGGAACGTTGCATCTTTTTTGCAAGATGTCCCCGAAAATCGGCATCTTGAGGCTCTTAGTTCATATCTTCTTGAAGCTACGGCGAGAATTGAGAATCCCATTAGAGGCTGTACTACTCTCCTTGCTTCTCTTGAACAGAAGGTGGAACAGTTATAAGCACAGTTGACGGCATTAGAGGCTCGGTTAGAAGGGGGTCTTCCTACGTCAACCCGTTATGCTCCTTTGCTCTTCCTGGAGGTTCCCTTTGTCGGCAAAAAATAACGTGCATGTTGTTATTCCGACTGCCATAAATCTTCCAGAACTTGTTCCCAGAAGTTTTTTAAGGCTCCTTATGTCGGCAGAAGAGATTACACCTGAGATCCCCCCGCCTACCGTGAATCTTATAAAAAACGGGGCTTTTCTGACTGAAGTGGATCTGCCGTCATTTTCGAATCTGTCCTATGACCAGGCTACCTTGGACGCCGTTTACCAGGCTGCCTCGGACGATTTTTTATTGCAATCTTCACTAGATAATTTTGTTGCGGATTTTGCCGAAACAACGGGCCCCGACTGGACAGCTTTAGGGGATATTCGCCATGATTTTTCTGATTCTTCTTCTTCTGATTTAAGTACTATTTTGAATTTTGGTGTAGATGATCTTCAGATTCTTCAGCCTTTTTTGAGTGACTAGATAATGTGCACCTCTAGTGAGAGTTTTGTAAAAATATTCTGGGGATGTTTCACTTGTGACTGTTTAAAGCATAGCCCTTATATGTTGATAGAAATTTTTTCGATGTCCTTGATTTCTTAAAAGAAAAATTTGTTCTTTTTGGCTAAGTCTTGAGTAGAGTCATGCCCCCTTCTGACTTAGGCAAATTCTGACAATTTTCTCATTTAAGTCATTGGTTTCTTAAAAAGAAAATTTGTTCTTTTTGCTAAGTTTTGAGTAGAGTCTTGCTCCCTTCTAACTTAGACAAATTGTTAAGTTTTGAGTAGAGTATTGCTCCCTTTTAACTTAGGCAAAGTGCTGAGTTTTAAGTAGAGTCTTGCTCCTTTCTAACTTATGCAAATTCTGACAATTTTTCCATTTATTACCAGGGTTTCTTAAAAGAAAAATTTATTCTTTTTTGCTAAGTCTTGAGTAGAGCCATGCCCCCTTCTGACTTAAGCAAATTCTAACAATTTTCTCATTTATTACCAGGGAACGTCAAAATCTTGATCTCTGGACCAGTGGTGTAGCATTAGATGATCATTCTCAGCCAGATCTCTTTGGGCTGGGGTGGTCTAGCGGTTGTCTGTTGGACTTCAAAATCACATTTAGCTTTGTGAAAGTTTGATATCCGCTGAATATTTTTTTAATTTTTTTCTTGTGGTTTGTCGGATGAATTTAATAAAAATTACATTCAATTGTAATTTTTTGGAAGCTCATTAATTTTACTTACAATAAAGATTATTGATCGTAAGAAAATGATACAACTTTAGATATATTAAAATAAAGAGAAAAAATCATATATGAGTTATCAAAAAATAACTTATCTCTTCTTTTGGGTTTTATCCCCTTGGGTAACCGAATTTTTGAATTATTATGCGCCCGTAAATATTGAGCTAGCGTAGGCCCGCAGGATTTTTGCATTTTTTTGTTGCAGCAACTTTGTATCCCCGTTTTGGACCCCGAAATGGCCAAATTTGGAAACGGATTGAACTGAAAAGTTGTAGCTCTTGAAATTTTATTTAAAATGGACTCCGAAATTGTAGGATTTGGAGTTTTGAGCACAAAGTTATGCGCCTGATAATATTGAGTCACCATAGGTCCGCGGGATTTTAACCTTTTTTGTTTCAGAAAATTTGTATCGAAGTTTTGAACCCCGATATGGACGAATTTGAAAAACTCTTGAAATGAAAAGTTGTAGATCTTGAAATTTTCTCCAAAATGGACTCTAGAATCGCATAATTTGGAGTTCCGAGCAAGAAGTTATGTCCCTAGAATATTGAGCTACGTAGGCCCGCGGGATTCTGAGTTTTTCACAGAAAATTCACTTGTAATTTCTAAAGAACGAGAGCTTTAGAGAGCTTATTGTTCCCACAGACGGCGCCAACTGATGTTGTCAAAATCTAGAAATAGATAATTAACCAATCAATAAGCGAATATCGGTGAATAAAAAATAAATGCGGCGTAATGATGTACACATGACTTTTTTTTAAGGTAGGTTCCCCCGGTAGCGCTTATGCTATTCCAGTGGTACGTCCTCCTTTTGTGTGTGCTTGCTTTGTATTAGTTCAAAGGAGATCAATTTGGATAATAATACAAGCTACCAACTTTTCTCTCTCTATAATTTCCTTAATTCTATTTATAAGTATAGAATTAGAATTACAGATATTTCAACAGAATAAATAATAAACTGTGTAGGAGAGAGTGTATAAGGATTGTTGGTATTTTTTGGGGTATAAAATTAGAGAATATAAGACCCTTCTATTTTTTGGGGTATGAAAAGAGAGTGTATAAGACTCTTCTATTTCTTCTTGAATTGGCTTATATTTGTATTGCCAATGGCTTTATATCTCTTTGATGAGATGAATGGATCTTAGATAAGAAGAATTGTGTATGTTGACCTTAAAGGTCTTAATCTTATTTTGATAATAACAATAAATCAATCATGTGTAATTTAACATGTTCTTGATATAAGATTATAGATTTCTTATTTGGAAAATCAAGAATAGTATGATTGCTCAAAGGAAGCTTGACAAGGATCATTCAACCAATATCCGATCAAATCAACGAAGCATTCGATTAAAACCGATCTATCTGAATCAAGATCATTCTTCTACAAGCGTTGGACAAGACAAGAAGATCATTCTCATCACTCACAAGCTAGCAATGCAAATCCATGGAACACAAAGATCAAGAACCATATGCCAAAGCTTCAAGGGAAAAGCTTCAAGAGAATAATCAATTTGAAGAAACAAATCGAAGCATTCGAAGACTCACCTATTCGGTAATTGAGTGTTTGCTTAGGATTAATGTAAAGTTTCTTAATTGATTGATTATATAGCTCAAACATAAACTTGCATCATTCTTAGATTGATCAAAATCAGTTTGAATCAAAATTTCTTTGAAAACACCATTCTTGCAAAAACCGGTTTTCAAATATTTTCAAATTAAATTGATTTGAGTATATTTTGAGCTCTCATGAAAATATGTGTCTTAGGATAATATATTTAACCTATCCCAAGCATCAAAATTGATTTTGGAACTTAATTGCAAAAATGTTTATTTTTCCCTTTCTAGACTCGCTCCGTTTTTGCGCAGTTTTGATCTAACGGTTTGAAGGAGGCCTTCCCGGGCTCTGATCATTATGAAATTTGGACAGAAGTTAGTTAACACATTATAGTACTTATACCCAAAATTTCATCAAATTCCAACGGCTGGATAATGAGATATGATTAAAACAAATTGTAAAATTTGCTGTCTGCAGCAATCTATCTCCAGTGCCATGTAGCCGACTCCATGGAAGTTGTTGGAGTCGAATCCCTCATGGAAAGTCATGGAGTCGACTCCATGAAGACTCAGGGAGCCGACTCCCTTGCCAAAAATAGCCGTTGGAACTTTATCAAAAGTGCATTTTTGCCCCATTATTTTATATCTCCACCACAAACGGCTATATCATTTTTGGGACTATAAATATGACTTCCAAAACTCATTCTAAACACCTTGAATCATTCATATACTCTATTCTTCATATATCTTCATTATTCAAAGATTCAAGAAATTGTTTTTGATCAATCATTATCATTTGAGCTATATCATCTTGATCAAATAGGATAACTCTAGTGTGAGCTTCAATTGTATTCTTTTAAACACTTGAGAGTTATTGTAAATTGGTGTGAATCACCAAACAATTTTGTATTCAATTGTGAGAGGTAAATCTCATAGGAAAAACAAGAAGGTAAATTCTTGTTTAAAAATTGTGAAAGGTAAATTTCACAAGGTTAGCAAGAGGGTATCTTGTGAGAGTATTGTGGTGTAGCAATACTTGTAGAGTGCGTGAGAAGAATACACTTGTAGTGGTTTGATCTTCACCCGAAAGGAGATCGGTTATAGTGGAAGTTCTCGGGGAACTAACCGAGCGCGGAGTAGGGGAACAAGCCGAACCATGTGGACAAAAAATCTTGGACTTCGATTGGTTTAATCTTTCTAACTCAATCTCTTTCTTATTGATTGTTTAAGTTGTTTGAGATTTTTTAATTATTTTCTCTTGTGCTTGATTGTTTATTTGCTTACATTCCTTGATAAATTTGTTTAGTAAATTGTTTTACTTAAACATTTTCGAAAAGTTTTTAAATTCCGCATTAAGTTTCAAAAACCCTATTCACCCCCCTCTAGGGTTGAAATCCGACCAACAATTGGTATCAGAGGTTGTACTCTTGTTTTTGATTTCACAATCTTAAAGTTTACGATCATGTCTTATTATCAAGGAACCGGCCTTTCCGAAGGTGCTTCTACTTATAGACCACCATTGCTAGATGGCAAAAACTATAGCTATTGGAAAAATAGAATGTGTATATTTTTACAAACTAATGATTTTGAACAATGGAAGGTCACACTTATTGGACCTTATGAGATCACAAAAACCGACGATAAGGGAAAAGTTATTCCCAAGTCTATATCCGAATACAATGAGCATGATATTAGAAAAATCCAATACAATGCCAAAGCTTTAAACTCTTTACATTGTGTATTAACTATGGATGAATACAACAAAATCTCTAGTTGCAAAATGGCAAAAGAGATTTGGGATAAGCTTGAAGTTACCTATGAAGGAACCTCTTAAGTGAAGGAGGACAATATTAATATTCTTGTCCATGATTATGAATTGTTTAAGATGGAGCCTAACGAATCACTTGCTTCCATGTATAGTAAATTTTCTATTCTCACTAATGCTTTGGACCTTCTTGGCAAGGTTTATTCAAATGAAGAGAAGATTAGAAAAGTGCTTAGGATTCTTCCTAAGAAATGGCGACCTAAAGTGACGGCCATACAAGAAGCTAAGAATCTCAAAACCTTGAGCATGGATGAGTTATTGGGCTCATTAAAGACCCATGAGAAGGAGTTGGCAAGAGAAGAAGGAGGAGAAAAAGCAAATCCAATGACAATCTTTGCTTTAAAGCCAAATGAAGAAAATGGTGGAAAAGGAGATGGAGACATGGCACTTCTCTCTAGGAAATTTGAGAAATTCCTAGCAAAGAAGAAGCATTCAAAAGGGAAGATCGACAACTATCCCCCATCCTCAAAGAACTTCAATGATGGATCAACTCTTCCCAAAGTTGATAATGAGGAAAGGAAGTGCTTCCATTGTCATGAACCGGGACACTACAAGTCAAATTATCCGGTTAGAAGAAAGGAGAAAAGAGCAAAGAAGGAAGAATTGTACAAGAAGTTGAAAGATGTTCTCAAAGGGCATTCAAGCGAATCGGATGAAGACGAATCCGATATTGAGTCAAGTGATGAAGAAACGGCACACCTTTTCCTTAAGGTGAAAGATGATGAGGCATACAAATCATTCCCTCATCGATGAAGCACTCATGGAGGCTACCATTTTCTCTCCGTGGCCTTGGCCCTTTTTGATGTTGCCATAGGGGGAGAAAATGTGTGTTGGTAGCAATCAATGTTGGTAAGACTATTAAATGTTTTATGTCTTTAACATTGATAATTGTTTTCTTTTGAAAACTTTATTTGAGATCAAAATTGTTTTATTGGTTTTAAAACTATCTTAAATATATGCAATGCTTTTTACAAATCATTTATTTTATCTATGCATAAATTGAGGGGAGCATTTTTCAATTATTCATATGCTATTTATCATTGTTATTGAAAACACACATTAATTTATTGTCATCATCAAAAAGGGGGAGATTGTTGACCTTCAAGGTCTTAATCTTATTTTGATAATAACAATAAATCAATCATGTGTAATTTAACATGTTCTTGATATAAGATTATAGATTTCTTATTTGGAAAATCAAGAATAGCATGATTGCTCAAAGGAAGCTTGACAAGGATCATTCAATCAATATCCGATCAAGTCAACGAAGCATTCGATTAAAACTGATCTATCCGAATCAAGATCATTCTTCTACAAGCGTTGGACAAGACAAGAAGATCATTCTCATCACTCACAAGCTAGCAATGCAAATCCATGGAACACAAAGATCAAGAACCATATGCCAAAGCTTCAAGGGAAAAGCTTCAAGAGAAAAATCAATTTGAAGAAACAAATCGAAGCATTCGAAGACTCACCTATTCGGTAATTGAGTGTTTGCTTAGGATTAATGTAAAGTTTCTTAATTGATTGATTATATAGCTCAAACATAAACTTGCATCATTCTTAGATTGATCAAAATCAGTTTGAATCAAAATTTCTTTGAAAACACCATTCTTGCAAAAACCGGTTTTCAAATATTTTCATATTAAATTGATTTGAGCATATTTTGAGCTCTCATGAAAATAGGTGTCTTAGGATAATATATTTAACCTATCCCAAGCATCAAAATTGATTTTGGAACTTAATTGCAAAAATGTTTATTTTTCCCTTTCTAGACTCGCTCCATTTTTGCGCAGTTTTGATCTAACGGTTTGAAGGAGGCCTTCCCGGGCTCTGATCATTATGAAATTTGGACGGAAGTTAGTTAACACATTATAGTACTTATATCCAAAATTTCATCAAATTCCAACGGCTGGATAATGAGATATGATCAAAACAAATCGTAAAATTTGCCGTCTGCAGCAATCTATCTCCAGTGCCATGTAGCCGACTCCATGGAAGTTGTTGGAGTCGACTCCCTCATGGAAAGTCGTGGAGTCGACTCCATGAAGACTCAGGGAGCCGACTCCCTTACCAAAAATAGCCGTTGGAACTTTATCAAAAGTGCATTTTTGCCCCATTATTTTATATCTCCACCACAAACGGCTATATCACTTTTGGGACTATAAATATGACTTCCAAAACTCATTCTAAACACCTTGAATCATTCATATACTCTATTCTTCATATATCTTCATTATTCAAAGATTCAAGAAATTGTTTTTGATCAATCATTATCATTTGAGCTATATCATCATCTTGATCAAATAGGATAACTCTAGTGTGAGTTTCAATTGTATTCTTTTAAACACTTGAGAGTTATTGTAAATTGGTGTGAATCACTAAACAATTTTGTATTCAATTGTGAGATGTAAATCTCATAGGAAAAACAAGAAGGTAAATTCTTGTTTAGAAATTGTGAAAGGTAAATTTCACAAGGTTAGCAAGAGGGTATCTTGTGAGAGTATTGTGGTGTAGCAATACTTGTAGAGTGTGTGAGAAGAATACACTTGTAGTGGTTTGATCTTCACCCGGAAGGAGATCGGTTATAGTGGAAGTTCTCGGGGAACTAACCGAGCGCGGAGTAGGGGAACAAGCCGAACCGTGTGGACAAAATATCTTGGACTTCGATTAGTTTAATCTTTCTAACTCAATCTCTTTCTTATTGATTGTTTAAGTTGTTTGAGATTGTTTAATTATTTTCTCTTGTGCTTGATTGTTTATTTGCTTACATTCCTTGATAAATTTGTTTAGTAAATTGTTTTACTTAAACATTTTCGAAAAGTTTTTAAATTCCGCATTAAGTTTCAAAAACCCTATTCACCCCCCCTCTAGGGTTGAAATCCGACCAACAGTGTGTTTTTGTTGTGTGTTTGTTGAATGAATGGTGGGAGGTATTTATAAGTAAATGGAGAATGGCAAAAAGGTAAATTTGGTAAAAATGAAGGGCAAAAAGGTCATTTTTGGTGGAGGTAGGTGAGATGTGGTAGGTAGGGGTGGCCACGGTTCGGTAACCGAACCGACATGGTCGGTTTTGTAACCGAACCGACATGGTCGGTTTTAACAAATCATGAACCGCTACCGAACCGCAATACTCGGTTTACCGATGTTCGGTTTTACCAAATTGTTCGGTCGGTTCGGTTGGTAAAGCATTATAACCGACCAACCAAAAAGGCCCAAAACTCAATCAAATAAATACCAAAAACTCAACAGCAAACCCAATTTAAAATAAACCAAAAAGGCCAAAACTATTATCATTTATAAATATAATTACCAAACCATCAGGCCACAACAATTTATCATTTATAAATATAATTACCAAACCAACAAGCCACAACAATTATAAATTTATAATTAAATAGCTTAGTACCTTACTGTTTTCACTTTTTATATAGTATACTCCTTCCTTTAAGCTTCAACTTCAATCATTTGTTAAAGAGAATACTCGGAACAGCCACAGCAGTAGCACAACACAGCAGTAGCAGCAACAGCACATCAGTAGCAGGCTAGCAGCAGCAGCACAGCAATAGCAGTAGCAGCACAACAGCAAGCCAGCAAGCCAGCAACAGCACAGCAGAAAGCCAGCAACAGCAACAGCACAGCAGGCAGTAGCACTCAGCAATAGCCACAACATCACTCACCACCAGTCACACGACTCACACAGCAACCAATTACCAATCTGCAATTCTGCACACTGCCTTATACGCTAAAATACTAAACCAAGTAACCAACCCAAAATACCAAATAACCAACTAAGTAACTAACCAAATTATACCAAACTAAATCAAACCAAATAACTAACTAATCAATTAAAATGCCAAGCTTACGTTATAAGTAGCAATAAGTTTAAGTGTTTAGCACTTTAAGTAGTTAAGTAGTAACATATTAATGTGCCAACAAGCCCAAAAAAATACCAACAAGCCAAATTGCCAACACACATAAAAAAGGAAAAAAAGAAGCGAAGTACTAAATAGCTAATGACGACCCCTTCCCTTTGTAATTCGACCACCCCTTCGACTTCTTGATCTTGGAATAGGAGGACGTGAAGCCGGGTAAGGTGGTGGTTGAACTTGAGCCGAAGAAGATGGCATTTGTTTTTGACTTTCTAAATTTCCAACTCCAAGTTGAACTTTGCCCACATCTAAACATAAAAATAAAATAAACATTAATAAGTAAATTGACTAATTAACAATTGAAAACAATTACAATTTTACTTATTGTATTAGTGAAACTTGAAAGAAGTAAATAAGCAAATAACATATACTAAATTACTAACCCATTTCGACCTCTTCAAGTTCCTTGTAGAACTCAACTTCTTCTTCCGTTGGCTCTTTATAGAATTTAAATTCTTCACCTCTAAGCCAATCGCTACTACACACTAATGCCTCAACCATCTTAGGTGTTAAAGAGGCCCTAAAAGGATCAACAACTCTCCCACCAAGGCTAAAAGCATTTTCCCTAGCAACGGTAGAACTAGGAAGCGCAAACACATCCTTAGCAATCTTAGAAAGGATTGGATATCTACAAGAATTTGCTCTCCACCACTCTAAAAGATTGAACTCGTCATTGTTTGGGCTTTCAAAGGGGTCGTTCAAGTACTTATCAACTTCATTTGTTATCTCCATACGTTGTAATGCCTTTCTCTTATTCATAAGTTGTGTTCGAAACATTGCTTCCACATCATCTCGCACGATACTAGATTCTTCCACCACAAACACCTCTCTTGGTCTTTCTTCCACATTTCCTTCCTTATACGCCCTAAGCAAGTCATTAAATCGTTGTTTAACCGACTCCTTGATTTGCTCAATTTTGGAATCCCCTACCTCAATTTTTTCCAACCCCAATTCAATCATGTCAAACTTATATCTTGGATCAAGTGCTTGGGCTACAAAGATAATTGAATTCACATCATCAATTGAACCCCAATATTTATCAAACTTTAACTTCATAGAGTATGCCACATTTTGCAAAGTTGGATTTTGAAAATCCCTTAGTTTATTTTCAATCTCTACTTGCAAAGTCAACACGGTTGATAAAATTAAATTTGATGTCGGAGATTTGGTTGCACTTAGTTTAATGGTGGCATCATAAAATTTCTTGAGAAAGTGGGCAAAGCTCATCTCTTTTGCTCAATCCTCTTCAATCGGAGGACCCTCCCTCTTTACTTGAATCTTTTTTCCATCAATCTCTCTACTCACCATTTCTTCAAAATATGCTTCAAATTGTTCATTTTCTTCCGCCATCCTAACAAACACATCCTTATACTTGAATGCACTACTAAGCATCCCATAGGTCGCATTCCACCTAGTAGCAACATCCATAGGGATAGTTGCCATCTTATCCAACTTCTCCAAGATAGCAACCGACCTAAACATATCCAATCTAGCTGGGGAAGAGTGAATAAATCTCACACAATTCCGTATGCCCTCTATTGATGAAAGGAGGTCTTTTATTCCATCTTTAACAATTAAATTAATGATATGACATGCACATCTCATGTGCAAATGAATGCCATCAAGTAAAAGAGTACCACGACTCTTAAGCCTCCTCTTCATATAATCAACCGCTTTATCATTAGCACTAGCATTATCGACGGTAATGCTAAATACTTTTTGAATGCCCCAATCACTCAAACACCCATCTAGAACCCTCCTTATGTCCTCACCTTTATGAGATGTGATCTTGATAAAGTTAATGATCCTCTTATGTAAATTCCACTCATTATCCAAGAAATGAGCGGTCACTACCATGTAATTGATATTTTGAATTGAGGTCCAAGTATCAGTAGTGATACTTACCCTCAAATCACCTATCACACTCATAATCTTTGCCTTCTCCGTCAAAAACAAATTCCAAACCCCTTTTGCAACAAGCTTCCTACTAGGTATCTTGAATTTAGGTTGAAGATCATTAATAAAATCCTTGAAAGCCGGATGCTCAACAGCCCTAAAGGGTTGCTCCGCCCTGATTATCCATTCCACACATCTTCTTTGAAGTCTGTCTTGATCAAATTTTTGACAAAGCATCGAACCATCAAAGCTATCTTGTGTGAGCATTGTTTGATTGTAATCATGGTCCTTATAAAGACCACTGCCCTCACATTTCTCTAAATGATTCCTAATACCGGTTGTCCCATTTCTCTTAGGATTGGCCGGCATTTCATGTTTACATACATTGCATATAGCAATGTAACCCTTTTCCCCAAACTCGTCCACAATTTCCCTCTTAGTCACATACAACCACACCTGACTTGCTTTCCTTTTATTACCCCCGCGCGGCTTACTAGTTGCAATCGATGCTTCAATGTGTACACCATGATCAGATTCCATTTCTTCATCATTGGAATTAGCTTGTATTTCGGGACTAGTTTGGGTGGGGGGTTGATTTTCGTGTGGAGGAGGAGGAGGAGGGGTAGTATCTATATTTGTATTAGGACGTGATAAAGGAAAAGTAGGAGTTTGTGTACTTCCAGTAGCAGAATGGCTATCCATCTGAAAACAAGAAACCAAGTTTTAGAAAGAAAGAAAAAAAAAATAAACCAAGTTTTAGAAATATAAAAAATAAAAAGAAAAAAAGGGACATAGATTCAAATATATCATATATATATATATATATATATAAAACAAGAAAGGAAAAACAAAAAACCAAGTTTTAGAAAGGAGAAAAACAAGAAGAAGAAGGGCACATGTTAATTCATAATTGGATATATATATCTAAAACAAGAAATGAAAAACAAGAAACATGTTGGCATGTTTCTAACTTGCTATCAAGTATCAACATGGATATATAATATATATTATATAATTACACAATATATAATCTCATATGATTATACAAACACAAGTTTTAGAAATATGTTGCTATGAACAAATAATCTCATATGATTCACTCATGCCTAAGTATACAAACAAATTTACACAATATAATCTCAATTATTTAGCCACTAACAAATTAGTTGCTATAAACAAATAATCTCATAAGACATAAGCTACTAACAAATTAACAAGAAGACAAGAAGTTGTGACAAATCCCATTTTTTTTTTCATCACAACGAATCAATCCACACTCCTGACTCCACGGTCCAGTGGTCCACACATATGTTGATATGTATCTATCCATTTTTTTTTTCATTAATGAGCACAACTATACATACATACATTTATACATCATACATATACATAATTAGAGCAAGTTTAGACTTTAGATTGTGCCCTAATTTATAAATCTACTTTGAAGATTGAACCCTAGTTTCTATTTTCTAACATACATTGATCACAAAGCAACCATATAATGTAAGAATGCGAGGATAACAAATTTAATGAATACCAGAAAGAAGCCGGATGACGGAAATTGGCTACTGGGACTCTGGGAGTGCAGAGCGCAGAGTCGCGGACTGTGGACGCCGGACAGCGATGACGAGGAGGCGAGGGGATGGGACGGTGGAGTACTGGAGTCGGCGTCTTAATTGCCGTCCGGCGAGTTGTGCTGCTGTGGTGTATGGGCGTATGGCCGTGTGGGAGAGACGGAGACGGAGAGTGATTGAGCGTGTGAAACAGAGGAGAAAAAGAGAAACTAACTGAGACTCTGAGAGTGAGAAACAAATTGGGAGTCTATAAAAGAATTACTTTAGTTATTTACAATTTTCAACCTTGAAATTAAGAGGGCATTACACTAATAATACAAATATTTATATGAAATGCATATATTTAAAAATAGGTCGGTCGGTCGGTTTTAACCGAACTTTTAAGAATTGAAACCGCTTCTGCAACTGCACGTGTTTGGTAACCGAATAAACGGTAACCGAAAAGGAACAATCGGTCGGTTTACCGACCGAGATTGGTCGGTTCGGTCGGTTTTCGGTTCGCGGTACGAAAATGCCACCCCTAGTGGTAGGTGTGGTAGGTGTGGAGGTAAAAATGAGATTTTACCGAGGGTAAAAATGAAATTTTATCGGAGGTAAAAAAATATTGAATTACCTTTGTAAGCCAATGGTAAAATTAGTATTTAACCCCATCACGTAGTTTCCTGCCATATATTTTAGAATGTATTTATTTTTATATGTCAAAAATAAGGAAATTTTTGTAGCCCCCAAAAATTATTAAATTCATTCAAATTATGGGAAATTTGCATTTTATTTCAGACAGATTTTTTATTTTCATTCAAACTCACTTCAGTAATTTCTAAAAATCTAAAAAAAAAATAAACCCTTTTCATACCCCTTATTTGGAACCGGTGCATACTTAAAATTTTTCGTATACGCATATATGTATACTTTGTATTACAAATCAGATAAACAACAATTTTTATTACAATTCAGGAAATTAAGCACCGAATCAATTTCACTTCCATTGATTTCGCAAAGTCATCTTGATTTCATAAACTCACTTTTCCTCTTTTTCTAGCGAACTCTCCAGCCATCACTTGGAAAATGATCAACAATTTTGCCGCCGACAAAATAATATGAACCGCTGTTTGGAGATAAGGTTAATGACGATAAGGTGTTAGAGATTTTATGTATTTGAGAAAAAAGGAGAAGAAAACAAAAACAAAGCAAGCACCAATTTAAATATTTTTATATTTTTTTAAGTCTCACATAAGAGAGAAATAAAGCCTTCATGAGTTTTAGAAGGAAGAATTTGATTAAAAGTTTGAGACCTTTGGGGATTAGACTTTTATACTATTATGTGAGGACTTGGGTTTATGCGCGCCGACCCGAGCTATGGGCTTACTTCGAGTAAAATATTATGTCTTTAGACAAAATTATTTTGGAAAATATAATTTATTAAAAATAAAATTATTTTCTTTTTGAATTTTAAAAAGGCTTTGCCTGAGGCTCACATGGTTGTTTTTTTGGATAGCTCCCATTATCGCATTGTTGCGCTTTTCTGTCCCTCAACGCAACAGAAAAATATTTTTGTTTTCTTCTCCGAAAATATACACAGACAAAAAAATTATATATATATTCCTCAAATATTTTTATTACCTTCGGCAGGAATAGTTTACCGATTCCGGGCAAAGTTATAAGGGGAGTTAGATTCCGATTTCTCACCGTGTGAAGGAAATCGAGACAGAGGGAAAATTTTGGCTTGTTGTATCTAGCTTGGGGTCGACGTGGCCAATCGAACTGCTAGTACAAACACCGAGCAGAGTCGCGAAACGTCTTAAATAGCGCGACCTAATCCGTGACTCAACCCGGTGTTTTCCAATCACTATTTAGTAACCTCATTCTAGTTTCAACATAAGGGCATGCTGAGGTTGACTTGCTGCTCCCAATATCGATTTCTCGGGTTGTCAAAATAATGTTTGGCTAACGGAAGCCACGCACAAAGAATAAAAATTAGTTGAAGTATGTAAAAACTGGTGCAGACATCCGTGGGAAAGCCCTGGAACCAAAGAAGGAAAAGGCAAAATTGGCAAAATTCATTGGGAAAAAAAACGTGTCTTTTACTAATTTATTTTTGGCATTTATTAAAGTCGGTCCAGAATAAATTTTGATGCATTCTTTTAGAAAAAAAAAATAAAAAAAAAAATCAGTTTTGATGCATGTTTGCCAAATTGGCTTACTGATCCCTTCATGCGCAGACTTGGAAATAATATTATAAACATGTAAAATTTGAGGCATGCAAAAAAATTAAACGATTCTTTTCAATTTTCATAGTCTTCTAATCCCTATAAATATATAGCAACTCCAGCAATTCTAACAACACATTATATTATATACAAGCCACATATTGAACCACAAACTCCCTCCGAAAATCCCTATCTCATTAATTTCCTAATCTCATCATACATACAATCTTCTTCAACTACATAAAAATGGCCCAGAAAGTGACTCCTAATTTAGTGTTCACGGTAACAAGGCATGAACCTGAGCTAATAGCTCCATCTAAGCCCACCCCTCATGAATTCAAACTATTATCCGGCATTGGTGATCAACACAGCCTTCGACTTCATTTCCCCGTAGTACAATTTTATCCCAGTAACAAAGAGAATGTTCATAGTGATCCAGTTAAGGTGATTAGAGACGCGCTTGCAGAGGCGCTCGTATTTTACTACCCCTTTGCCGGTCGGCTCAGGGAAGTTTCCGGCGGCAAGCTTGTCGTAGATTGTACAGGCGAAGGTGTTTTGTTCATTGAAGCGGACGCGGATGTTAGGATGGAGCAGTTTGGGGAGGCACTTCACTCGCCGTTTCCTTGCGCGGAGGAGCTCCTTTACAATGTTCCTGGCTCTGATGGGATACTTAATTCTCCTTTGCTCCTTATTCAGGTAAAGAAAACTAATAGTATTGTTACACGGACAAAAATAAAATTCAACGCTGGTTCGATTCAAATTCATTTGTACTAAGAATAATTCTAGCAACCATGTTGACTAACTGTCTATGAAGCAAGGATACAGATACGGGTATAGGATACAATACTGCACCGATACGGTGATATGGCAAAATTAGAAAAATATAGGATACGATACGTCTTGGATACGGATAATAAAAAATAATTATAATATATATATTTAATAATTCAGTTATAAGAATTTTATAAATTTATGAACAATATCATAAATATTCATAAAACTAAAGCAAACGACTGAGCAATTTAATTGCATAATAGCTTAAAAGTAGATATAATATTTTGACTTGAATACTAGAAGAAGGATAAGACCGAACAATGATGAACGTAGATGAAGGACGGAGTGTTTTGGTCGATCGTTTCATCTTTTGATAAAAGGGTTGACTTATTCACTGAGCTGTAAATGAAAAACCTAAGTCTCTTTTAGAAGTTTCTAAATTAAAGGAATTATTTGTTATTTTTAAAGCGGCTCCAATAAAAAAAATTACAAAACTTACCCCGCAAGTATCCTTGCCGTATCCCTACTTGCTGTTTCCCTTTCGTATCTTGCCGTATCCCTCCCATATCCAAAATTTTAAAAAATAAATAAAAAAGTTGGATACTTGAATATGTATCCTGTACATATCTTACTGTATACGTGCAGGATACGTATCCGATACCGATACTCTGACCCTAACTGAAGTATCCGTGCTTTAGAGCTAACCGTTAATAGTGTTAAATTTTGCAGGTTACTCATTTTCTATGCGGAGGTTTTATCTTCGCTTTACGCCTAAACCACACCATGAGCGATGCACTTGGACTAGTACAATTCATGATGGCCATCGGCGAAATTGCGCGTGGGGCACATACCCTATCGGTTCAACCTGTGTGGAAGAGGGAACTGCTTAATGCTAGGGATCCACCACGTGTAACATGTACACACCATGAATATGATGAAGTGGCTAACACTAAAGATACCATCGCCTCATTACTAGTTGATGTGGACCATCGGTCTTTCACATTTGGTCCTATTGAATTGTTGGCCCTTCGCAAGCTCGTCCCTACACACTTATCCAAGTGTTCCACATTCGACGTATTAACTGCCTGCCTTTGGCGTTGTCGCACCATTGCCTTACAATTAGACCCCGACGAGGAGGTATATATGTATTTATTATATATTTTAAGTGATATAATAATTACTTGGCTCTTGAAAGGTTATGTGGTTCTAGCCACATTGGTCAATTAGTAAACTAGCAGTTTTCATGTTCGAAAATTGTACGTAATATTTCAATTTTTTTTTTCATAGTAAATATTTATTATAATTTCAACATGCAGGTACGTTTCCTTTGTCTTGTCAATGCACGAGGCAGATTAGATGTGTCGCTTCCCGCTGGTTATTACGGCAATGCCTCTGTAATCCCAGCGGCCATTTCGACCGTCAAAAAACTATCTCAAAACTCATTAGGATATGCATTGGAGCTAGTGATGAAGGCAAAATCAAGTGTTACGACTGAGTATGTGAGATCAGTAGCAGATCTGATGGTTACCAGAGGGCGACCTCCTCTTCAAGCTGCAGGATCCTGGCTCGTCTCGGACTTCACCCGTGCCGGATTAAGGGATGTGGATTTCGGGTGGGGTAAAGCGGTTTATGGTGGGATGGCTACAGGTCGGGTGGGTGATATCCCGGGTTTGTTCAACTTTTTTTTGCCATTTAGGAACAATAAAGGTGAGAATGTGGTAGTTGTGCCTCTTTGCCTACCTGCTACTGCTATGGAAAGATTTGTTAAGGTGCTTGGTAGCATGTTAGTTGGCAACCATCAATTGGTCAATGGTACGGCCTCCTGTCAAATTAAATCCGCATTGTGACTTGTTTTTGTTAATCATGATATTTATTGCGTTTCCTTCTCCTAAGAACTTAAGCTTTTGGGAGAAATGGTTCCTAACATAGTATTAAAGTTTGGTTTATTAATCTTGAATCTGTCTGTTCTAAAATTTAATTGTATGTCTGTTTTGAAGTTATGTCCAATTATATGTATGTTTTGAAGTTATGTCAAATAATATCGCATGGAATAAAATGTATCTTAATTTCTCTCGTATCAGTGAACTACTTCCTACAAATTCTATATGTATGTCAAATAATATTAATGTTAGATTTTGAAATATCCAACCGAAAATTAATTAGTCATGGGTGGAGTAACCCCTCGATTTTATATATTGATTTACGAGAATTTACTTTTCTGATGTAGTATTGATAATTTTAACAATTAATTGGTAAATGGTACGGCTCCTAGCTGTCAAATAATGTCTGCATTATGACTTGTCCACAATTAAATATTAATTGAACTTTATGAATATTGGTGGAAGTTTAGTACAAAGCGTATGTTTCTCTCATAATAGTGAACTACTACCTACATATACAGTCGCGTGATGATGTGTCAAGTTACTGTGAAAGTGTGTGCACGATGAAGAGTTTTCTTTTTAACTATACTTATTTTTAAATTTAATTAGTAAAATAGAAAAGTTTTGAACTTATTTGTAAAAATGGAGTTGTTTTAAAATCGCTATTGAAATTGGCATTTTTTGCGTAAAAAACGCTAGTGCATGTGGCATTTTTAAGATGGAAAAAATTTGGGTAAGTAAAAAACGCTTAAATGAGTAGCGTTTTTTGTTTTAAAATCGCCATACAATATAGCATTTTTTCTGCTAAAATCGCCATACCTTATGGTGTTTTTAAAGCTTAAATATTTTTCCCAACTTCCCAAATGAGATAAGTGTTAGTTGAGTGTTGGCTTCACGTGATTTAAATCATTCAAAATTGTTGTTTTGGGATAAATCACGATATTTTAAAATTTATCCACCTCAAAAGGTTGGGATTTTAAGAATCCCAGTACTCAAAATAACGCGGTATTGAGTATTTTTATTTTTTATATGCTCTTGTTGTTTATTAAATATTTCTCCTACAAAAGATGAATTCGTTTTATTTAAATTTAAACCTTTAATTAGAACACTATAATATAAATATTTGATTATTAATTTGAGATAAAACAATTTAATTCAAAATAATACAATAAAAATATTTTTAATTTGAGAATAATTAATTATAAAATTTCGAGCTATTCAAGTTTATATAAAGATCTTAAGGCTCCGTTTGATAGCAACATGGAAAATGAAAAGAAAAATAACTAATTTAAGTGAGAAGATGGAAAATAAGTTGAGGGATGTGGTGAGATTAACTCTTACTTTTTATTTTTTTCCATGACAAAATTTTCTTTGGGTGATGGTGGAGAATTTTTTTTCATAAAATATTAAAGGATGATGGAGGACATATACTCACAAAAATGAGTATAAGATGGAGAGAATCTCCTCATATGCCTCAACTTATTTTCCATCTTCTCACCCAAATTTAATTGTTTTTATTTTCATTTTCCATGTTACTATCAAACGGAGCCTAAATGTATAATACTTTTTCTGGTGTCATTGTAGGTATCCTATTTGTTTATCTAATCCTATCTATATACTTATGCTGCTGTGAAGATTAAATTGTTTTATCTCAAATTAATAATCAAATATTTATATTATAGTATTCTAATTAAATGTTTAAATTTAAATAAAACAAATTCACCTTTTGTAGGAAAAATATTTGATAAACAACGAGAGCATATAAAAATGACAATATTAAATACTGCGTTATTTTGAGTATGTGAGATTCTTAAAATCCCAACCTTTTGAACGGATAGATTTTAAAATATCATGATTTATCCCAAAACAACAATTCTAAATTATCTAAATCACGTGAAGCCGATACTCAACCAACAATTATCTCGTTTGAGAAGTCGGAAAAAATATTTAATATTTAAAAACGCCATAATGTACAGCGATTTTACCAGAAAAAACGTCATATTGTATGGCAATTTTAGGATAAAAAACACCGCTCATTTAAGCGTTTTTAACTTGCCCAAATTTTCTCCTTAAAAACGCCACCTTCACGAGCATTTTTTACGCAAAAAACGCCAATTGTAATAGCAATTTTAAAACAACCCCATTTTCATAAATAAATTTAAAACTCCCCTATTTTATTAATTAAGTTTTGAAACAAGCATAGTTAAAAAAAAAAAAAAAAAAAAAAAAACTCCACGATGAATGAAGTGATGGTACTAAACAGGGACCTGGCCACTTTGGTTGTTGTGGGACTCACTCAATATTTATAATATACGTATGACTAGCTAAAAACATGTTCTAGAAATATTCAAAAGTTTTGTCACAAAAACATTTTAATTGATAAATATATATATATATATATATAACAAGCACATTTGCTATTGGATTGAATTGAATTGTACGTCTTTTAATTTTTGGATCAAATAGTGTTGTTCATCCCTTATTATTTTTTTTATTAATAATTAAATAATTATACTTGGTGATTAATGATATCACTAACCAAGTTTCTAGTTACGTCACTAGAACCGAACTAACTCTAGGTCTAGACCGATACACATTATTCTCCCATGAATGTCAATTTCACATGGAATAAATTTTCGTTACACAACATGATTGGCCAAAAAAATTCCCACATAATTCATAATCACTTCCTCTAAATTTTCTCTATGGTATACGAGGCAATGGGTTTCCATTTATAATTATATCTAAAGGAAGAACGCCTTACCTTTTCATTTCAAAGTATGGATGCTTCTTTTTCTTTACTTAAAACCCATTCTCTATTTCATTTCTTTTTCTTCTACAAAAAATTCTAATCACCACCCGCCTCCGCCACCACCCTTCACCACCGGAGATTAGGCAACCACTGTGGGAGCTCCAACAACAATTGGCGGAGTCCTCACTTGAGCTTCGTAACCACTATCGAAGTGCCAAGAGCTTACTGGAGTTCCAGCGCAAGTATTACAAATATATTTTTGCACTAACTTTGAAAGCAACTAATAATATAAATTATTGTGCAAATATCTTTTTGCACGAAATTCGCAAGGAAGTAATGTCATAGATTTTAGTGCAAATATATTTTTGCACTAAATCCGTATACAAATTAAGATATAAATTGTAGTGAAATTTTATTTTACACTAAATCCACATGCAATTAAAGATGTAAAAATTTGAGTGCAAGTATACTTTTACAATAAATCCACAAATAATTAAAGGTATGAATTTGAGTGCAAATTTATTTTTGCATTGTATATGAATTCGTGCCAGACCTCGTGGGACCTAGTCATAGAATTGGCAATAGTCGCCGAAGCTTCGGGGAGCTATGGTGGTGGTTGGAGTGGATTAGCATCAACCAAATAAACCAATGGTAATAAAGCAATAAAAAGTTAACATATATAAATATCTTAGATTAGATATATAATTGATATAATCAAATCTCAATATTCCCCAAATTCCCTTGATTTTATATTCGATATTTAAGTGATTCTGCATTCCTTATTTATGTCTCATAAGGCATTCTTCATTAGAATGGTTCATATCAGTATATCACATAATCAATTCAATATACTATTCTTCCTCTCATAGGCGGAGCCATTAGGGTGGTTTTGAAATTTTCTATTATATATGGGGTATTTTTTTGACTAAAAAAAGTATATAGGTACTTGTGTGCATAAACTTATACTTGAGGATAACCAAAGTGTAAGATATGGAGAGCCTTATTTTTCTTAAGTGCTTATCAAGTTCATAAGAGGTGATCTTTTATAAACCCATAATTTTTTTCACAAAGTTCTCACATGGGACTTCTATTTTCATTCTATTTTTCTATTTCAAGTAGCTCAATTTGAGTGATAATTTCTCATTCACCCTGTAACCATTTTGAGTAAATTAACAAATATATGATTTCGATGTACTCGCAGAGGAGAACATGAATATATAATAACATTTCACAATCGATTATGAGGACCCTGTTGGTCGAAAAATACCCTAGAGGGGGGGGGGGTGAATAGGGTTTTTAAAAACTTTAATGCGGAATTTAAAACTTTTCTAACGATGTTTAAGTAAAACAAATTTACTAAACCAATAAATCAAGGAATGCAAGCACATAAACAATTAAGCAAGCAATTCCAAAAGCAATCAATTAAGCAATAACAAAATAATGAGATTGAGTAAGAAAGATTGAACCGATTTGAAATCCAAGGCTTTTTGTCCACACGATTTTGGTCTACCAAACCATAATCCGCGCTCGGTTAGTTCCCCGAGAATTTCCACTAAAATCAATCTCCTTCCGAGTGAAGATCAAACATCTACAAGTGTTGTTGTCTCACACACTCTACAAGTATTGCTATACCACAATACTCTCATAAGATACCCTCTTGCTAACCTTGTGAAATTTACCTTTCACACAAACTAAACAAGAATTTACCTTCCTGTTTTTCCTATGAGATTTACTTCTCACAATGAATTCTAATTGTTTGGTGATTCACACCAATTTACAATAACTCTCTAAAGTGTGTAAAGAATACAATTTGAAGCTCACACTAGAGTTATCCTAGTTGATTAAGATGATATAGCTCAATAAGAATGATTGATCAAAAACAATTTCTTGAATCTTTAGATATTGAAGATAGATGAAGTATGAAGTATGAGAGTGATTCAAGGTGTGTAAAATGAGTCTTGGAAGTCATATATATAGTCTCAAAAGTGATATATCCGTTTGAGAGGTTTGGTAGAAGTTTGGTACAAAAAATAATAAAAAATTGGAAATCCAACGGCTATATTCTGGAGCATCAGTCGACTAAGCAAAACCATCAGTCGACTGATGGACCCTTAGTCGACTGAGCAAGGCTGCTTAGTCAACTGATGGACTCTGCTGCCCAACAGGCCAAAAGGCCAAAAATCCCGATTTTTGCACTTTTGCATATAAGCTCCAAAATCAATTCTAATGCTTTGGGGACTTCAAAAATAAGTTTCTAAGATACCTAGTTTTGGGAAAACTCAAAATATGATCATTTGAATTTAATATGAATTTATTTCAAAACCGATTTTTATAAGAATGATGTTTTGAAATGATTTTGATTCAAACTTGGTTTTAATCAATCTTGTCATGATGCATGAACTTGTTTGAGCTATATAATCAATCAATTAAGAAACTTTACATTAATCCTAAGCAAACACTCAATTACCGAATAGATGAGTCTTCGAATGCTTCGATTTATTTCTTCAAATTGATTCTCCATTTGAAGCTTTTCCCTTAAAGCTTTGGCATATGATCTTTGATCTTTTGTGCTTCATGAATTGCATTGATGAGATTGATCTTCTTGCTAGTCCAATGCTTTGTTGACTTGATCGGATATTGATTGAACGATCCTTGTCAAACTTCCTTTGAGCAATCATGCTATTCTTGATTTTCCAAATAAGAAAGCTATAATCTTAAATCAAGAACATGTTAAACTACACATGATTGATTTATTGTTATTATCAAAATAAGATTAAGACCTTCAAGGTTAACATACCCAATGTAAATTACCGTCAACCAATGTTTTAAAATTCGAGAGGTGTATTTGAGGCATTTTGCTCGAATGAGGCGAGGCGTACGCCTCGAGGCAGAACGAGGCATAAACCTAAGTTTTTTGGAAAACAAAATAAAAAAAATTATAAAATAACAAACCAACACAAAGTTCAACAATAATAATTAATAATACTAAAAGTTCAACAAAAGCTAGAATAAAATCATCAAAGTCATCCCACGATTCATTATCAAACACCACAAAACATGACGCGGACAAGGCTGCATGGGCTCAAATCAATTCGTGTAGGCCCATTGGAATAATTTGGAAGCTTTATTTTAAGTAGTTTTAATTATAAGAATTATTTATTATTTTCTTATTTAATTAGGAATGTTTTCCTTAGTCAATTAGGATTTAGATTAGTATTTACCTTTTTGTGTATAGATTAGTAGTTTCCTTATTACTCTAGGATTCTAAGTCTTGTTTTCTTTAGATTAGTAGTTTCCTTATTGTTCTAGGATTCTAAGTCTTGTTTTGTACCCTATTTAAAGGGACTAGATTTCATTGTTTTAATGGAGATTACTAAGACTTTAATCATTAATAATATTGAGTGAGATTAATCCTCTTTGGTTCTTCATGAACTACTTGAACTTATCGGTTTGTCCGTGGCGTTCATCTGACTTATCAATCGGTATTCCGCATCTGGTTGTAGCGTCTTCAATTTTCACTAATCTAATTGTAGAAACAGTCCAAGTTCATTAATTTGCTACCGTTTTCGTGTGTATCTGTGTCGAGATTCGTACACCAATTCGTTGTGTTTGGGATTTCGTGCGATATCACTGTGGGTCGTATCAGTTGGTATCAGAGGATAACTTCTACTTTCAGGTATTTTTACCTTTTTATTTCTTGTTCTTGTTAGAGATTCAATTATATTTAAAAAAACAAAAAAAGAAAAAAGAAAAAGGAGTTACAATCATAATTTTTTTTTTTCGAAATCCCGCTCGACTGTCGAAATTTGTGGTTTTCTCTATTGAAACGACCTCGGATCGTCCTGATTTTCATGTAGTTAATGTAACTTTGCGTTCCAAATAACATATTCGAAAATCAGCCCGATCTAATAGTACGATCAAAAGTTATAATAGTTTTACAACACCACGTGGAGAAAAAAAAGTGTACATATGATTTGCGATTTTTAGTTATGTATGATTCAAAATTGTTTACTGAGGCTTTCGTAATTGAGGCAAATAAATGTTTTTAGAGAGGAGTTTGATCCACTTCATGGGCAGTCGACAAAGTTTGTAAAAGTCTAGATAGAGTAGAGAAGACACAAGTAAAGTTATCACATAATGATCCTAATGAGAAAAGGAGAATTCAGCCTAGAAAAGATAGGGTTGAAGATGATTAGGATTTGAGAATTTCTAATAGGAGACATGATGGTAGGTTTAAAAAAGGTAAAGTTCGGGATAACAACATGTGTAGTATCAAGAAGAAGACTCCTTTGAATGATCCCGAAAATTGGCGTGAATTGAAGAATATGATAAAGGCTTATCTTGAATTCAACATGATGGGCAATCTAGAGTCATGTTCGAATGCATCCTCTTGCCAATCAAATCAATGTAAAGAGGATGAGAAAGCAACCATATCTATAGGTCAGAAAATACCCTAAGGGGGGGGGGGTGAATAGGGTTTTTGAAACTTAATAGAATTTTAAAATTCGTTTCAAATAAAGTTTAAATAATAAAACTTTAATATAATGTATAACAAAGAAGTAAGTATATTAAACAATCACACAAGCAATCAACAAATATAAATATGAGATAATAGAGAGCTTGAGTTTAGAGAGATTGAACCGAGTGAGACTATGATATTTTGTTTATACGATTCGGTTGTTTAGACCATACGTCCGTGCTCGAGAAGTGCCCCCGAGAAATTCCACTAAAATCGATTTTCTTCCGAGTGAAAATAAAACATTTACAAGTGTAATCTTTCTCACTACACTCAGCAAGTGTTATTCTTTTTATAACACTCAACAATTGTGATTCTTCTCACCACACTCAACACAAGAATCTCTCTTGCTAATCTTATGAGATAAATCTCTCATAATTGAATAATATATTGAATAGTGACACACACCAATGATATTTGCTAACTCTATCAAAGTGTTTTGTGAAGATACAATAATGAAACTCACTTATAGAGTTAGATAGATTTGATGAAAGGATAGATAAATGGATTGCTCAAATCAAATAGACAATTTTTGCTATTAAAAATCAATGAAAATAATGTTTAGAATGAAGTTGAAGTTCAAGATTGATTTCTAGATGCATGGATTGATTGAAAGGTGTTTTTCAAGTGTATAAATACTCTAAAATAAGATTATAACCGTTTGAAAAGAAATATGAGCGTTAGATACAATTATGACTTAAAAACCACTTTAATTCAAACTACCAGGGAAGAACAATATGCTGTTTTTAAGAACATCAAGCCGTTGGTCCTCAACAGCATGCTTTTTTCGACAATGGCAGGCTGTTGTGCCTGGATTGATAGCACATTAAAATCTTTTGAGCCTATAGCACTCTATAAACTTGAATCACATTAAAGGCTTGCACCAACCCTCATTAAATTGCTTCTAGATAAAGTAATATTAAATTTAAAAATAATATAAAAAATTTATTTAAATGAAAGATTCAATTTTTCAAATAATGAGATTCAATTTTCAAAGGGAATTTAAAACTAATTTGAGCAATAATCCAAATGATTGAATATCTATAACTTTAACAATTAAAGTCTTAATCATTCACACACAAATTCTTCTCTTGAATTTTCTTGATGCTTTGAAGTGAGCCTTTCATAAATAGAGCTTCATGGCCACGTAGGATGCCATGTTATTTATACTTCACTCTTAGAGATAGTTTGAAGAGCTCATGTGAGGATGGAGAGAATCTTATGGAGTGATGATACACTTGATAAGGTTTTGGTTTTAGTTTTCGGGATACTTTGAGAAAACAGTGGAGCTTGTTAAATTGGTTTAAGCCAAATACATTTAAAATACATGTAAAATACACATGATTAACTTTTTGTCATTATCAAAAATAAGATTAAGATCTTCTAGGTCAACAATATCTAAGCTACTATCGGAGAATGAACCGGAATCTGATTTTAAGCTGTCAGTGGAGGATGAAGAGAGTGATCTACAATGCAAATTGTTAGATGCAAGTATAGTTCCATTTGTGCAAGTGGAAGAAGATGAGGAAGTATAGCGAGAAGATATTAATTGTTCAAGTAGAAAATATCATGCATGAATCTCCAAAGTTAGCTATTGACACGAGCAACGTCATCACCGAAAAAGAAGAAAATATTCAAGTTGAAGGATTATGTTTGAAAATTCATGAAATTGAGCATATCGGTTTCATTAGCGTTGATAAGTTTGATATTCATCTGAATTACTAGCTAGTCAACTTTTTCAACAAATTGAGAAAAATTGAATTGTCATATGGGATAAAGCTTGATGAGTTTCGATTTGCAAATAGTGTAAAGCATCGTAAATATTTGAAGTATTTATTTTCATGGCATGGTAGATTCGATCTGTTTCAATTTGAGTTGAGAATGAAGCATAAAAAGTATTCAAAATACTTGTTCTATTGGCATGGAAGACATCAAGATTCGAAGTAGCATTTGAGGGTTAGTTTTGTCAAAGAGTGGCGATTTGTGAAAAGTGTAACACGGATTTGAGGAAAAATCCTTTTCAATAAAAGGGGAATGATGCAGACAAGGCTACATGGGCTCAAATCAATTCGTGTAGGCCCTTTGGAATAATTTGAAAACTTTATTTCAAGTAGTTTTAATTATAAGAATTATTTATTATTTCCTTATTTAATTAGGAATGTTTTCCTTAGTCAATTAGGATTTAGATTAGTATTTTCCTTTTTGTGTATAGATTAGTACTTTCCTGATTACTCTAGGATTCTAAGTCTTGTTTTGTACCCTATTTAAAGGGACTAGATTTCATTGTTTTAATGGAGATTACTAAGACTTTAATCATTAATAATATTGAGTGAGATTAATCATCTTTAGTTCTTTTCGAACTACTTAAACTTATCGGTTTTTCCGTAGCGTTCATCCGACTTATCAATCGGTATTCTGCACCCAGTTGTGGCGTCTTCGATTTCCATCAATTCAATAAAAACGGTCTAGGTTCATTAATTTGCTACAATTTTTGTGTATATCTGTGTCGAGGTTCGT
The DNA here is from genome assembly GCA_021464415.1 of Lonicera japonica. NCBI lineage: Eukaryota > Viridiplantae > Streptophyta > Magnoliopsida > Dipsacales > Caprifoliaceae > Lonicera > Lonicera japonica. The sequence continues at coordinate 59,195 of JAKCWG010000487.1, read as the reverse complement.
ACACCAATTCGTTGTGTTTGCGGGTTTTGTGCGATATCACCGTGGGTCGTATCAAAACAATTGTCTTCAAACAATACTAATTAAGTTACTAAATAGTAAGTACTAACAATAGTATGCATATGCTTCATACTAAATAGTAATTAAGCATATACAAACCTACAAAAAATTACAAACCCACATCAAATCATTAATCACATAGTCTATACTCAAAATTGTGTTCAAATATGAAGCATATGCATATACACAAGCATGTAAGCTACAAACCCACTAGAAACTAGTATAATAACTACAAAGAATAAGTTAAAAATCGATTTCAAATGGGGCGTGAGAGATGCTCAGATTTACCAGATAGAAGACCAGGATGGAGGGAGAAAGACGATTGGCTTTGAGAAGGATGATCGGGAGAGAGACGAGCAGCGTATGTTTAGATAGAGAGTTGTGTTTGTTGTTTTTTTTGGGAGGGTTCTATTCGTTTAATTAAGGCTTGGTAATTGTAATAAAAAAGGTAAACACACAGTTTCTTGAGTCGTCCGCCTTTTACAAATCGATTCAAAATCGAGTGGACTCGTCTACCTCACTAAAGTGACTCGTAAGCCTTGAGGCATGAATCATCCGCTTCGCCTCTAGTCACAAGCCAACTCGTACGAGTCGACATTTTTTAAAACATTGCCCTCAACATGGTTCAAAAGTGGTATTTTACCCATTTTTCCAGTACTACCGAGGTTTATCATTTCTTAGATCTACTTTTTAATATTGGGTATAATTTTATTTCTTAATTACTTACATAATATTAGTTGTTCTTGATTAACTGCATAATATTATTAATGCTATTATATTTGTATTGTATTATTGTAATTTCTCATAATTTTTTCCATTCGCTATTTGAGTTATATGAAGTATTAATATTAATGCTATTATATTTACATTAAATTTTATGTCTTTAAATATGTCTTTGTGTATTTTGAATTTTGTCCCCCCCCCCCCCGAGATTCCTGGCTCAGATACTATTTCCTCTATATTTCTCTAATTCTAACATGGTATTAGAGGGCTATCATAGAATTTTAATCTAACGTCTATTTTTGCCAACTGGCGACAAATATTATCTCTCGTAGGACCACCATTGTCACCAATCATGTTCATCGAATTAAATTAGTGAGCCCACTGTTAGAACATGCATAAGTCATCATTTACCCAATAACTTACACCACCATATCCTTTTCTTTTAAACCTTTTTGTCACCATCATTTCCTCTTAATCATCCATTGAAAAAAAAATATGGAGCACCATAATCCAAAACCATACTCAAATTCCTCCTTTGGTCAATCGTAACAAGATCACCCATTCACCACGGCTGCTCAGCAAACCTGGACCGCCTCGTCTTGACCATTCTATCGAATTGACAAGTCATCGAACACCTCTGTGTCGAACCGCCATCGTACCAGATATGTAATCGACCACGTCGATGCCGTTCCACTATCATGCCAGAGAAGTCACCAAGCTCATCGACAATTGGTGTAGCTCTGTGCCAGACCAATGCACCATAGCTCTCTTGCCAAATAGCCCCTCATGCTAGGGAACCATCACCCCAAGAACTCCCACCGACAACTGCATCATCCTCAACTCCAGTTGCCTCTTAAAAATCACCACTTTAAGACTTCATTTCCAAACTCAAGTTGGTCTCACAATTATTATCTAGAATTTGAGTGGGGATGTTAACATATATAAATATCCTAGATTAGAAATATAATTGATATAATTAAATCTTAATCTCCCCTAAATCCTCTTGATTCTATATTTCATATTCAGGCAATTTTGTATTTTTTATTTATGTCTCGTAGAAGCCTATATAAGGCCCTTTTCATTGGAATGGTTCATATCACATAATCAATTCAATATACTATTCCTCATCTCTATTCTCTCTTTCTACAAAAAGATTGTGGTCAGGGTATAATTGACAATTCAAAAAAGGGGTGTATTCTTTTAGTGGATAAAGATTAAAAATTGTCCTCTAAAACAAATTATAGAAGAAATTCTCCATCTAATATGAAATAAAAAGATATCCTGAACTTGAATATAATTATATATGGAGGAGGGTCTTAAAACCCATTTTCTCTTATCTGGATACAAAGCTTTGTGAGCGTAAACCAAATTTTCTTTAATTATAACAAATTTGTACTACATAAAATATTTTAATTATGAATAAATTGTAATAAAATTTTTATTTACTTGTCAAAATCAAGTGAATATATTTTGTAAGTACAAAGATCCAATGTTATCTTTAAAGAATGAAGCGTATAACACACATGCACATATACATATGTATAGAAATGCATAAAACATTTTTTACGTTTACAACTAATTGTAGAAGAGAAGACTACAACATTCTTTCAAGTTTGTGAACCAACATTTTTAAGTGCAATTTTTTAAGCCTATAAATCCGGTCCTTTTATCAAAAGAGAATATTTTTTATTAATAATTAAGATTTAAATCTATTTTATGATTACTAATTAAATACATTACGAAAGAGATTAAGAGCAAGCAAATGAGTAAAGAAGATCAAAGGTTAAAAGAACAAAAGAGTGTGGGTGCTTGAAAATAACATATTAAAAAATAAATGTTATAAATATAGGACACATGGCATGTTCTAGTTAAAAGAGAACATTTTCCTTCTATTGTTACATATGATGATTCTCTTACGTGCAGACTCCCTCTAAAACTTAAATTGCATTTAAGTACGAATGGCGCTAAGGCGCTTCCACTTTACGGCCTTTTTTCTATTGAGTGCGGTAGTTGGCACCACATATAAACTTCTACGAAACTTACAAAATTAGATTCATTTTATTGTTTTTTGCTATTTAATTATTGGTTAATCAAAGAGACTTTTAAATATAAATAACAACAAAAATTGATGGAAAGAGATTAATTTTTTCTTTTTACAAAATAAATAAAATTTGTCTCTGTCAAAATGATAATCCCACTTTGACTTTACTTTTCAAACAAATACTAATTTCAACTTAATATGTAATCACTAATCGCTTATAGAATTTATATTTTACAAAAGGTGAAACAGAGAGTATAAAAGTAAAAGAATTTTTTTTTTGTGTATAAATTAAACTAACATTGTAAGAAGTCTTTTTGACAAAATAAAATAAAATAAAAATTCTACCATTTATTTTAGTCATAAAGGCATTTAAAATCTGTGTAATATTTTTTTAAAATCCTTTTTTTTTCCAAGGTCTAAGTTTACTCTTGTCAAATACTTTTTATTTATTTCTTACTCGAAAATGTTGAATCTTAGAGTCTGTCTAGTAAGTAGTAGCCACAGTTGGACTGTGGTTAATGATATATATATTCTTTTAAAAAGTCTAGTTAGGGAGGCATTCATTCGACCTAGAAGATATCCTAGGTTTGAGTCTCGATCACCACAGAGAGATTTAGAGTGATTTTCGTTATTTTTAATTGAAGGAAAATATTTTTTTTTAAAAAATTAGGTTTTAAAAGATAAATGTTATTATTTTAAATTAAATATAAATATAAGGTGAGATTCTCATTGTCATTCTCATTATTCAACCTCTCTTCATTGGACAAACACGCTTTTTTGAGCAAACAACATTTCAGCACTCTTAAAAGAGTTTGTTAGGGGTGTTTGTTTTTACCTTTGAATGCTTAATGAAAGTGTATTAAGCATTCAGAGGTGCAATATGATATTTGTTTTTTTAAAATCATTAAGAGGTTAAAAGCTATATTTTTTAATGATTAAACATTCAGCATTAAGAGGCATTAGTCCCGCTGAATGCTTAATGTTGAATTTAAATCATTGTTTTATACAAAAACATAAAATTCGGAACCTCATTCAGAATAAAAAAACAAACAGCATTTTTAGAGCTTAGATTCAACATTTAGCACTCAGCAATTAGTAATCAACATTCAGTAATCAAAGGTATAAAAAAACAAATGCACCCTTAGTTGTGGAGTATTACCACACCACATAGCAACGAGTTTTTTTTTTTGTATATATATTCTTTATTTCTAACAACCTTACACTAATACATCCGACTATTAAATAAACCTAAAACTTTCAGAGAATGAAACATGAGACTGACTTCACGTATATGAATTTCCTACTCGATCTCCACAAATAGCAACAGACATATATATTCAAGATTAATAGATGGGCGATGGAGGTGCCAAGGCTTGAACCTTGGACCTCCCAGAAAACTAACTTCTAATACCATGTTAGGAACCATCTCTTCCAAAAATTTAAGCTATTAGGAGAAGGAACTACAATGAATATCATACTTAACAAATTAATTAATACATTGGCCCAGAAACTAAGTCCTAATTTAGCGTTCACAGTGGGAATGCACGAACCAGAGCTAATAACTCCATCTATGCCCACTCCTCGTGAATGCAAACTATTATCCGATATTAACAATTAAAAGAGTCTTTGTTTTCAGGTCCCTAAATACAATTTTATCAAAACTGTGGTTTTGATTCGTTGATCAATAAACAACGCGTGTGATGTAAATAGAGAGCCGGTGAAAGTGATTAGAGATGCTCTTGCGGAGGAGCTTGTATTTTACTACCTGTTTGACGGCCTGCTCAGGGATGGTACCAATGGGAGGCTAGTGGTAAAATGAATTGGCGAAGGTGTTTTGTTCATAGAGGCGGATGCGAAGGTTACGATGGAGGAGTTCGGGGAAGCACTTCACCCGCCGGCCGTTTCCTTGCATGGAAGAGCTTCTTTACGATGTTCCTGGCTCTAATGGCATACTTAATTCTCCTTTGCTCCTTATTCAGGTAAACGAAACTAAGAAGAGCAATGCTACATGCAGAATAGAGTGCAAAAAATAATTTTAAAGCAAGATTTTATGCTACTTTAGGTAAAAGATATACTACAAAATTATGAAGTTGACTCGCAGTATTTCAATTTAAAATATCAAACATTAAATTTGGGTTATCTAATAAACAAAAAATCACAATCATAATAAAAATATCAAATATTAAAACTTTGGACATCTAGAAAACATATTAGACATAAACATTAAACACAAGTAAAACACAAAATACAGTCATATTGAAAATATCTAATATTAAAACTCGGAGCATCTAAAAAGGGTATTAGATGTAAATATTAAACACAAGTTAAACAAAAAACACGGTCATATTAAAAATATAAAATATTAAAACTTTGAGTATCTAGAAAACGTATTTGACGTAAATATTAAACACAAGTAAAACAAAAAATACATATTAACAATATAAAATATTAAAACTTTGGGTATTTTTTAACTCGGACCATTTTCCGAGTCATAAGTTTTTTGGGCCACATTTAAAAGGGGTACACCTAAGACTGCATATACGAAAAAAACAAAGTTTGATATTGTTTGTTTGAAAAAAAATAAAATAATAAGCAATGCTACATTTATCTGATACTCTTACCACCTATTTTTACCAGCATGTATTATATGGGTTGTACTTTTATAAGATACAACAATGGTACAACTCATTTAATGCATTCAACAAGAATATATGGTAAGATTTATTGATAAAAAAAAGCATTTTCCTTAAAAAAAGGGTATGCTGTAAATTATAATATAAAGTAATAAATACAATATATTTAAATTAACTTTTTGAAAAAAAAATAAAAAATAAAAAGGAAATGGGGCGATTCTGTCTGATTTTAATTACAAATTGGAGATTGGACAGATTCCTCAAAACATTAGATCAGACCGGATCGTGTGGGCTGACAATCGAGTGTGGCAGTCCGATCAATTTTTTCGATCAAATCAATAATTTGGACACCCTTACTAAGATGCAACCTTCTTAATTGTTAATCGTATTAAAATCGATAGGTTAATTACTCGTCTTTTGTTTGGACGATTTAAGTGATGCACCAGGACCGTTACAATTCATGATGTGAAATAGCACGGGGCTTGTATCCCAACGGTCCAACCTGTGTGGCAGAGGTAACTAATTAGTGCTAGGAAACCACCACATGTAACATGTACACACCACGAGTAGGATGAAGTGGCTGACACTAAAGACAGAACAGTCTCATTATCAGTTGATGTGGATCACCATTCTTTCTCATTTGGCCCCGTTGAATTATTGGCCATTCGCAAGCTCATTCCTAGACATTTATCCAAGTGCTCCACATTTGACGTGCTAACTTTTGGCTTTGTCGCACCATTGCCTTACAATTAGTCCCTGATAAGGAAGTATGTGTCTGCATCGTTAATGCACGTGGCAGGTTAAATATGTCGCTCCCTACTGATTATTACAACAACACTATTGTTCTCCCTGCAGCTTGTTGGGAAAAACTAGACGCTACTAGTTTTCAAGTAGGATCTTGGGATACAAATGACAAAAGAAAATTGCACAATAAAAAAAAAATTATTTGGTACAACAATACACCAATCACACAACACAAAGAATTACGTGGTATCGGCAAATTGCTACTAGTCCACGGAGCACACCAAATTTCACTATATCAAAAAGGAGTTATTTAAAAGATTGGTCAGTAGACATATATACGCACACTGTGTATCTCTCAACACTCAAAAATAGACACTGCAATTTTTCTCACCTAGAAAATTGTTTCTATTTTTCTCACTCAACACTCTGAAAAATTAGATACTGCAAAGCTCTCACCTAGACACTTCACTTCTAATTTTTCTCTCCGCTCTCTTAATATTTTTGGCTCTGCTCTCTCTTAATTTTGCTCTCTTCTTAACTTAGAGCTCTTGTTGTGCAAAACTATATACAAGCACATCTCTATTTATTCACCAACAAGCATCTACCACCTTTGAATTATCTACCTCCTTAGCTAGCACATTGGGAAAAAAATTAACTAAAACCATTCAAAAATCAACCAATTTCTTAAATGCATAAAAAAATTGGTTATTTAATTTTTCTCCCATTCTAGAAAATGTTGACCATTGACTATATTATTTTTTTTCTCCATTCTTCTAACACAGCTATGTCGACTGCTAGAAAATTATCTCAAAACTCACTATCATATGTATTGGAGCTAGTGATAAAAACAAAATTAAGTCACTAATAAGTATGTGAGATTGGTGTCAAACCTGATAATTACTAGAGGGCATTCAAGAAATACACTTAATATTATGCAATTAATAAAGAAATACAACTAATCAAATGCAAAAAATCAATAAATAGTATAATTCCTAATTTTGAAAAGTAGATCTAAAAATATTATCTAGGAGCGGAAGAGCTTGTGGTGGAGAAATAAACAGCATGAAAGTGGAGGTGGAGAAGTGGCAACGTGGACGAGTGGAGGTGGAGCTGTGGCGGCGTGGAGTGATGGCCGTATAGGGCGGAGAAGGTTAGAGTGGAGAAGTAAATGAAACAGAGATGGCTGAGAGGAGAGAGAACTCAAGAGTGATGAGAAAAGTATAAATTAAAGTGAGAGAGAAGAGCTGTGTGGGTTCAGTTTATTGAAAGTTTTAATTTTTTTACACTTAGGTACCCTCAAGTATATTTTTCTGCATATAAGTCCTTATATATATTTTTTCAAAAAATACCCCATATATAATAAAAATATTGCAAAACCAACAAGGGTGCTCGCCACCGCTTGTCCTTTAATAGCTCCGCCTATGATTAGAGCTGCATGACATTTAAGATTGAGAATTGGAATTGATCTCTTAGCCCCTAACTAACTAGTGTTACACTTGCTTATCGGGTAATCTTACTGGAATGTGTTAAATGAGTTGTACCTTCTCAGGATACAACCCATTCAATGCACCCAGTAAGAATGGTCGGTAAAATTATTTAATAAGAAAAGCATTTTCCATTTTCCCTTTACCAAGATTTGTTGTCCTCTAAACGGGTTCTTTGCTCCAAGTAGAGAACCAAGAAATGGTCAACTGTCTTCCTCATCAAGTAGTGAAACACAGTTAATTAAATAATTGGAGTTTTTGAAGCTAGTTCTTTGTATTGAAGAAGCGTGATATGCATTGTCGGTTCACTTTCTAAATGTTTAAACTTTTAGGAGATAGTTATTGACGTAGTTTCATAGATCATGTGTGCAGCAAGGTCTCTGGTTTGAATTCTGGCGATCACGTTTATTTCCCCCTTTGATTTAATATGGCATGTGCACTTGGTGCACTTTGGATTGTCCCTCCATGTGCGAGCGGGGGGGTCGCACGTGAGGGGGAATATTGAAGAATCATGATATGCATTGTTGGATCACTTCTTGAATATTTAAGCTTTTGGAGCTCGTTTAATTCAAATTTTAAAGCATTCCAGGGATACTACATTCCATTTGAAAATGATTTCAACCTTTAGTTCAGATTTTGTGCCATGATCGCATCATTTATAGAATTGTTTATTCCTTCAAAGTTCTCCTTTTAAATAAATGGGAATTGATGGTTACTCTAGCTATTGTCTTTTAAATTTTCTGATCAAACCAAAATATCCCTTTTAATTATATACGAAGAAAACTTTTTTCCTATTTATATCATTTAAAAAAAATAAAATTTATTAATAGATTTTTCATTTTTATTATTAAATATATATATAAAGACATTTCATAATTCTTAACAATAAAACTTAATTTTATCTTTGTAAAATTGTTACGACTTATCTTTTAATTATATAAAATAGTGGACGTTTTGATAATTGACACTTTGAGTCAAATTTGGGAAAAAGAACTCAATGTACGAGAAAGAAGAATTTATGTCTGAATTAAATATTGGTAAGGCATCCTATATGCCAATATTTTTTTTTTCCTTCCAAAATCTAAGACGTCTGCTCCATTATCAAAATTTGAATCAAACGAGGCTTTAGGCCAGACGGTTCCTAACACTTTGAATGTCTTCTCACCACAATCATATACACTTGGACCTAATTCTATTTTAGACATTAGGGCTTTTTTGAGTTACCCCCTATTATTAATAGGATATTTGAGTTACCCCCTATTTTGCTAATCGTTTGACTTAACCCCCTAGAAATTGACGGACCCTTAACTCTGTTTATATTTTAGTTTAGTGGACGAAACTACCCTCATTTTCTTCATTAGAAGAATGCTTATGAACCCTAACCTCAATTTCATTTCTCTCTCTCTAAACACAAAACCCAACTACTTTTCTCTCTCTAAAATTAGTTAAAAACATCACTCCATGGTACCATTTTGTCTTCTTCCTTCCCCTCTCAACCTTCAACATACCCATTTCATAATTTCACCAAATTTTTCATCTTCACCCACAAACCCAAAAAAATCCACAAACCAACCCAATCCAATTCGGCTGTGGAAGTACATACATGTAATAATGTCCCTTAAGATTCCACAAACTAACTCAATTTCTCCAAATTTGGCACAACTCTTGTAATACCACGTTCATTTGTTTCACTGCATTTGCCTTGGTACATTCGCTTATTTCACCGTGAATAGTGAAATCTATAATTATGAAGATTCGTAGCGTTCTAGCACCTCCTACTAGTTATATTAGTATACTTGCACTGGTGTGAGTAATCATTTCGTGATTCGGATGGTCCGAATCGACATCGGCGTGGTAGTCGTGTGTTTTGGTCCTTCGCGATTCTTTGGTTTTGGCTAGCTTTGGAGCTACGTAATTCTCTGTTTCTTTCTTGATTAAGTCTCCGTCTTCACCTATGTTTAGATTTTATACCATTCTACAACTTTTATGTTTTGACCGAAAGCCAATTCATATTCCTCGTTTGTCAAAACAGCGTGTGAAGTAGGCCGCTTGGCGAAATCTAATCGTTCGGTAGTGCTTCAGTAGAGCGCTGTCTTCGGTAATTTTTTGAGAATTATCCATCCATAATTTGAGGAAACTTCCTTTTAGGAAGTTGTATATCTTTGAATTATCTTTTCGTGGACATAAAGATCACCTCAATTGGAGTTTTGAGCAAGAAGTTATAGCAAAATTACGAATAGTGCCCCAGATTCAAAATGCCAGTGCCGGCAGTGGACTCTATGATCGATCATGGGGGAGACCATTTATAGTCTATTTTAAGCCTCATCCTCCCCCATTTTCGAGCCATAACTTTAAAGAGACTTAGAGAGAGTTGAGAGCTCCTTAGAGAGGGTTTCTAGAGGGATTTCTACCCACACTTCATCCCCGAAACAAGACTTCAATCTTCAAGCCTTCATCTTCTTCACCCTTCATTCCTCCATAGCTAAGGCTCAAAGCACTAATCTGGGGATTTTGCGACTCGGCGGCTTTTGGCCGGCTTGATTCAAGCTTCCAAACTCGTGGATTCAACTTCTCTAAGGTGGGAGAACTACTACTTAACTCGGTTTTCAAACAATTACATGTTGCATTAGAGTTTTCTACTCAAAATGGGCATTTTCTTAAAACCCTAGGCTTGCTTGCATCTCATAGAGTTTGGGCTAGATAGAACTTCAATTAATGATCACCATTGATGGGTTATCACCATAATTGCATGATTTAATAACTAAATGCTTGTTTTAGCTTATGTATCTAAAGATTGGTGATAAACCCACTTTGTAGCTACTTATGTGAACTAAGAATTATGGGTTTTGTGGTTGGTGCCTAGAGAAGGCTTGGTTGTGGGTTGTAAATGGTGGAAATACATAGATATGTCATCAGCTATAAGTGAAGAGCGTTAATCATGGAAGTTGTATGTAATAACTTTTCAATCTAGTACCTTAAATGGACTATTGTTGGAACTAGCTATGAGAATACAACTTAAATATATTCTAAGAATGATGGGTGATATGATTGATTACATATACAATGTTGAGAGAGGAATCGATATATTCCTGTTGTTATGACCACACGTATGGGCTGGATATGATTGATCGAGTATCGGGTAGCTCCTGCGTGACTCGAAAATAGGTCGCCTATTTGCTGCCCTGGGTGAAATATCCTAAATCGTGCACGAAAAAAGAGATTGGTGTACTCCGCCGGGTGGTTAAAAATTTCACGAAAAGGAGAGCCCGCTCTACATATCTTGCCTTCCCATAGGACTATGTGTTCTGGGTTGAATTTTTCGGCAAGTGGAGCAGGTCCCGTGTGCCACTACTTACCCAAATGGTAAGTCCCCGAGAAGTAGTCGGGCTACTAATGGACATCACCCTGCTAGGGTGTCTCATGGTGTAGTTTATCTCGGGTGTCATGAAGGCTTGCATGGTTGTTTTTCTCGTTAACTATTCGAAGTGTTATTCTTGGAAAAATATCTTGAGGGTTATCTCTGAATGACTTACTTGGAGAACAAAGTCCCTGACCCACCACCCCACTTGGAGGAGACATGGACAAGAATCTCGGATCCTTCGAGACTAGCTGGATTTGTTGTTCTGGGCCAGGTCAGACTTCGGGGTGAAACTGAAGCATTATGCTAGAGATATGATACGAGAATTGTCGTGAAATTGTTGCTTATACTGTTACTACTGATATTGTTATTATCATTGTACCGTATCATATCTTGTATTGATCTGTATATACATTGCCTTGGCTATGATGTAATGATGTAAAGATATAGGAGGACACTATTAGACAGAACATGATATACATAGAGAACAACCGGGCCATGCATAATGAACTCTAGAGATGATGTATGGGTATGCTAATGTTTATGGATTGTGAGAATATATGGCCAGATCATAATGAACGCAAGTTATTAATAATTAAAACGGTAAGTATATCAAATGATTAGCTTAACAAGAGAATGCCGTAACGTAACGTAACGCCTCGGGTGGAAATATTAGTGGAAGTACCATTAGTCGACCAAGTATGGAATTCATAACGAACTAATGACAAAGAGGAAATGATGAGTGCTTGGCTTATAATTAATGATCTTCGATGTAGTCATGGGATAGTTGGGGAATAGAACCGATACCAGCTTTAGGATCGATTCACTTTATGGATTACCTATGGATGGGATTCGTCAGTCGGGTAGAGCTTCCGGTGGCTAGGATAGGGGTCCTAGCGGGGTTTGGCATGCATTTGCCTGTGGACTACATTGCATAGTTTTTTAAACTATTCTAGTATAGTAAAGTACTTATTTTTTATACAAAGTTGCACGCGCTTTTGTATGCTGTGTGTATGTTCTATATAAAAACTATATAGTTTTCACTGAGACCAGATTTGGCTCATTCCCTCTTTTCTAACAGTTTTGCAGGATAAGTTTCGGGGTTGGAAAGTGGTCTACGAGTCTAGAAGCCTCTGACGTCCACAAACTAATTTCTAGTCCTTTTATAGGAAGGACTATACTGTATAATTGTTTTGCCTTCATCGTATTGTATATAAGACTTTGTATAAAGTATCCACTTCAGTTTTATTGTATAAACAATATTTTATGTATAGTGGTGTGCGTGTTTCTAGACGTGAAGTGGATTTTAAATGTGATTGGCTATGTATGTATTTGTATGAAATGGTTTTGAATAATGCAAGTTGGTATGTCTTTTAAATGAACTCCACATGCCGAATTTTTCTGAAATAGAACTTTCTATGGATCGTATTTTATTGAAGAAACTCTTTAAAAGCTGTGATTTTAATTATTTAAACCCACCGTTGTACACGACATCGGTGATTAACCGGGTCTCAGAGGTGAAAATCTCAGAAAGAGATTCGGGTCGTCACACCTTTGGCACGGACTCGCACTCTGAATCAAGTCCCTCTAGGTCGTAGCCTTGGACATGTCGGGTTGAAGATCTGGGTGTGTTTACATTTTCAATCAATAAGGCCGACTATAATAAGGCCTTTGACTACAATTTTGGAGTGAATTAGATTTGTTAATGGGTGATTGATGGTCTTTAGTTGTTGGCTAGGAGATGATTAATGTGTGAAATGGAGTTATATGCTATGTTAATGTTTTGATAAACTAGTGGATTTTTTTATATTGTATGGATTTCAAGTGGATACACTTAATGCTCTGTTTTTATGTTCTCATTCTCTCTCTAAAAATCAACATTTTTTGCTTTGTTGCAGAGAAATTGAAAGGGACTTTTTTTTAACTAATTTGAAGATGCCATTGATATTGTTTTGTAAAGGGGTAAATGATTATATGAGGTTTTGAAATGGGTTTATTTTTTCTTGGGTTGCTCTAATCGTCTTTCCTATGGCTATCATTTACATATTCTTCAAGATTATATATGTTAATTGGATGAGAAAGAAAGGAAGTTGTACTTTCATTTTTTTTTTTGAATAAGATTGGCTCAAAGCCTTTATTAGAAAAGAAGAACAAGAAAAAGTTGTATTGAATTTTGATTGTTTATATTGAATTTTGGATAAGAGAGATAGAGAAAGGTGGATACGTTATGGTTTAGAGAGATAAAGTAAGGGATATGATTTTTGGAAGATGGTGAACAGCTCCAATGGGCAAAATGGTCATGGCAAAAAAGTTTTTGGACGGAGTTAAGGGTCTGTCAATTTTTAGGGGGTTAAGTCAAACAATTAGCAAAATAGGGGGTAACTCAAATAATCAATTGTTGAATATTTTCTAATTTAGGTCTAAACCCCTAATTGTTAAATATTAGTTCTATTTTTGATTAATTACATAATTTTAATTATATTATTGACTAATTTCATAATATTAGTTGATTTAGGTCTAAACCCCTAATTGTTGAATATTAGTTCTATTATTGATTAATTACATAATTTTAATTATACAGGAATAGAGTTATTTAATAATTTATTTTATTTTTATTGAAAACAATTTTAATGGACAAATTCTTGATAAAGAGGAAGAGGATTAGTGAACCTACTTGTTCTCAAGCCGAAGTTCAATCCTCTCGAAATGTGATGCGTAAGCAATGCACAAGGTAGATCTTCTCAACCTGAAATCCCATTCTCGTAATTGTTCGCATTTGCTATTTCAGTTGCATGAACTATTATTATTAATGCTATTATGTTTTGCGTTAAAATTTTAAGACTTTAAATATTTTTTGGTATGCTTTTAATTTCATCCCCACTTGATGCAAATTCTAGCTCGGCTACTGGCTATAATTGTAGTAATTCTTTTGTTAAAGCCATATAATAAAAATTATTGAGGTCATCCTATACATAGATAAAACTCAAGCAAATAGTCTATTGAAACAATAGCACAAACACCTTCCCTTAAAATAGATTTGTGTCCCTAGTATTGATTGAATATATATATACAACAAAAAAATATGCACAATCAGAATGATAAATAAGCAAATTAATTTCATATCTTGCTATAAAGGGAAGTAAAATTACTATGTGAGATTTAAAATAATCAAAGTGACCTAGCTTCAACTTACTTAGATTCGAGGATGCAGGAATTCATGTTAGTCGGGACTTGGCTAGTACTATCAAAATCCGAACAAATAATGCATTTTTCGTAATGAAAACGGATCGAATGCATTACTCAAACAAATCATCATCATTACAAGAATTTAAAAATCAGTCTCGATTTTACAGAGCTAATAAAATCCATTGTCCCCTTCAATTCTCCAAGTTTAGTTGAAACCCAACTTCAGCATACTTTTATTGACAAAAGCCCATTCTACTCTATCGTCAGGAGTGGAGCCATGTACCAGCTAGTTAAGTCCCCACTTGAATTTTGAGAAAAATTAAATATCGACGTATTCATGAGCGTAACACATGCACAATAACTAGTCGTACCAAGTCTGAACTATTTTTAAGACACTTGTGAAGAGGAAGAATTTGTATGTTTTTATATCAAGTAATGCAACTCATTCCAAAAAAAAAAATTAAAAAAAAATCAGCCAAAGTAAAATCCATTGAACCAAAATCGAACTAAAATTCGGGAGAGAGAAGGTGACGAGTGGTTAACTTACATTTACGGTTGCTTTTGGTTATGCCTTTGTAATCTTTTCCCTATGCCACCTTCTTCTATTTATAGCCCGAATTTTTAAGCATGCTACATTTCTGGTTTGGAGAATTGCTAAATGCCTAAATTGAAGAAAATAAAAAGAAAGGAAGAGAAACAAGGCTCATTTGCGCTAGGTGGCAATAAAAACATTGAAAAGCAGGGGACAACAGAAAAAACAAGTGCCTCGGCAGAGTTATTACCGAAGAAGGTGGTTTATCTAATCAGCAACAAGATTCTCAGCACTTTGGGTTTGAACGATGAACTGACTAGGCTCAAGGGATACTTTTTAATGATACAAGTTCTACTTACTGATGTCGAAAGATGTCCAAGAGTCTCCATAGCTTTGGCTTATGAATCCGAAACCTTTTGCTTATGAAGCTGATCGCGAGCCTGACCAAATAAGTTATGATGGATTACACAGCATTTCCTTTTTCAAATACTCTAATCCAATTGCACTTGATACCAAAATGGTTCAACTGATCAAGGAGATATAAATTTATCATCGCTAAAAATCAACAGAGAAGCATTTGATTTTGGGTTCAGAAGAAGACCTGTTAGAGATAATGTTAATCCTCTTCGAATAGTCCTAAGTCAAGAAATTGATTCCGTTTTTGATGATTCGGTAGGAATGGAAAATGATGCATCAGATTTTATCTCTATGAAATTTGGCATGTGTATCTTGTTGGTGTGGTGGGGACTCGAGCAAACCAACTTAAGAACCCAAGCCAATAACAATGAAACTCCTTTAAGGAATATTTACAAACAAACTGCATGCACGAAAGGAACTTGGCTCCGTCAAGCCAATGAATCTAAGAATCAACCAAAGCAATAACACTGAACTATGAAGATAAATAAAGTGAGAGAAACAACCACAAGATAGACACACTGATCTAGCGTGGTTCATCCTTAAGGACTCACTCAACGGAAGGGGTGGAACGATTCTTTATCTCGAATGAAAAATGAACAATATATTACACACACAATCTCTCCCAAACTCACCAGAGTACTCTCTATTACATCAACTAGATTGTACTAGTTAAACCCTCTCTTTCCCTCTCTTCAAAGCTACTCTGAAGTGATGTAAAACAGATAGTGGATATGTACCTGATCACACTGGATCGTCGTAAGCCCGCCTGGCCCAAAAAAGTGACAAGACCAGAATTGCGTGGGGCTTGGCTAATTTGACCGAAACGACCTAGAGAAATCAAATTCTTTGTTTAGGCCTCTAAATCCGCGTTTTTCTATTTAAGGCGGGTTTTGATTATGCAATAAGTTGAGTTTGGAAAGTCGGATTTGACTTTCGTCCAATCCCACGTGATTCTTGACATCAACACAGCAGGATCTCATGATTTCTGCGATTTTTTTTTTTGGCAGTTTTTTCGAATTTGTTTCATTTCTTACATTTGTCTCCTCTAATAAGAGGATTTCATTGTAATCGTTGAAGGAAAACTATCTTTTAATAAAATTTGAGTGTTTTCTCTATATTGAAAGTTTATTTCCTTGCTTTCCAATTCATAGCTTTCCGCAAAAATAGTCAAATGCTCCCTGCTCTGCCTAAAACAGTCAATATTTTGGTATTGCATGTCGGACCAATTCACTTACGAAATAAAATAAACAAAAAGGTAATTTCCTTCTTCAAATACTTTAATCCAATTGTATTTGATACCAAAATGGCTCAAGTGGTCAAGGATATAAATTTATCATTGCCAAAAAATAACAAAGAAGCATTTGATTTTGGGTTCAGAAGAAGACCCGTTAGAGATAATGCTAGTCGCCTTCAAATAGTCATAAGTCAAGAAATTAATTCCTTTCTTGGTGATTCATTAGCAACAGCAGCAGCACTTAACTTCTTAGAGGCTACTAGTCGACTGCTGCCAAAAGCAGCCTATAGTTGCCTAGCTTCAGCCAACTACTGTTTTAGGAAGTGGGTTAAGTGATCCAAAACACGTCTGATCATTCTGATGTCAAAAAGGCTTATGGTTGAAATCCTAGAATCTCTTAGAGAAACAAGTGCGAGGTGAAAAGCAAGGATTTGGGACTTAGAAGCATTGAAAAGGAACTGAGAGGGAAGAAATATATGCTCTAACATGATGACGTATAGGCTGAAGATACTTTGAAGTGGCAGGATTTTAGGAGTTGAGAATCAATAATGGATTATGAAATTGAAAAGGAACCATTAATCCAACAATGGTTGGTTGTTCGGTTCCTTCGGTTAGATGAAGGGAAAGAGCTTTTCAACGTGTTGTAACAGAATTCCTTGTTCCATGATGAAGAAAAGGAGAAATATAATAATATAGCAAACCTTAATTTTTGCACATAGGCTTGTGCACGATCTTACACAATCTTACCAACAAGCATTGTATTTTAGCTGAGATATATTATTTGCCGTTACAAATGAGAAAGCTAGATTTTTGCAGACATCATTCTTAAAGACTAAACTACTAGATAACATGTTATTGCACCTCAAATGACTGTGTTCTGGACTCTAGTAGGGCAAATATTGTACATTTGTCCTAAATTCTAAGGTATCTTGACTTTTCCAACACCGCAATCACAATCATACCAAAATCAACAGGCAAGCTTTATAATTTACAAAATTGATTGCTGCAACAATCTTAAGGCATTGCCAACATATATATTTATTTCCATAGCTATAATTGCGAAGAACCCAGATGCCACATAAAATTCGACTATTGACTAATCTTCAGAACTTAATCTTCTTTATTGTTGGTGAAGACATGGGTCGTTGAAGGAGCTAAGGTAAGTAGAGAGATACACAATCTTGCCCAGACACTCCTCATGTTCACCAACAAGCATTGTATTTTAGCTGAGATATAGTATTTGCTGTTACAAACAAGAAAGCTAGATTTTTGCAGACATCATTCTTAAAGACTAAACTACTAGATAACATGTTATGCACTTCAAATGAAATTATCACCCAAAAGTAGCTTTCAACCAATCACTATTATTCATCATTTTCTCTCTGCCAAACTCAAAAACAAATATGTAGTTCAAATTCATTTGAAATAGTTTAATATTGGTCTACATAAACGCTTGTCCAATCTTTATTATGGAATTTTGTAATTTCATATAAACATGTAATATCACATGCATATTCAACAAATTTCGCAAAGAGCTCAGTTGAATGTAACATTTTCAAAGGAGAATAAGATAAAACCCATTGAAACTATTCATTCATAGGAAGAATAATGTATCCACAGGGCAGACAGAGAATGGAAAATGTTCATATTGTTGTAATGTAAATCACACATTAAAAACAGATGTATTGTACAATAAGTGCAATTAACATGAAACAAAAAGCTCCTAAGATTGCAAATTAATCTGTAGCTTTATTATTGACAAACCTAGGTATAGTTTCTTTATGGAAGATATAATACTCATAATTTAGAGCATAATGGTGATAGATTCAGATGTCCTTGAGGTTTTAGCTGCCTCAATTGACGTGCTCGGCAATCTGCTGAACGAACTTCTAATGAACGTCCATCTTCCTTAGCT
Organism: Lonicera japonica; assembly: GCA_021464415.1. NCBI lineage: Eukaryota > Viridiplantae > Streptophyta > Magnoliopsida > Dipsacales > Caprifoliaceae > Lonicera > Lonicera japonica. The sequence continues at coordinate 40,871 of JAKCWG010000487.1, read as the reverse complement.
ATTGAAAGTAAAACAAACGGTCTCTTAATTAGCGTGTTAATCTCTGCCTGGCGAGCAGATGTTGCAATTGATGACCAAAAATGAAAAGAAGCAAAATGCTGTTAAAGTTAATTTTAGTAGGAAATAAGCTAGTGCCATTTTCACCATGTATGTTAATAATTAAGCAAGTGCAGAATATAGTAAAAACTAGGAAATCAAAACCCTGCATGAAAGTTGCAAGTTGAAATTATAATTCCAGCATTGGAAAATCTAATCCTCGTGAAGCAATGCGTAAGATAAAGAGTATACTTCACCCATTGGCAATTCATTTTGAGTCGAAGGCTCCAAACTCTAATATAGCATTAGAGGAAAGGCTATTACCCCCATATGTCAAGCCCAATAGCTCCACGTCACCCACTATAACCAGTGAGGTGTTTTCGTCAAAATTATGCCACACGTGAATCTAAGCCTTGCAAAGCACTATATTAGGTGAAGCACCTACTCCACTTTTTGGCAATTAATTTTTCTTTTCACTTATTCCTTTCTAACTCTATATGAGGAACCTTTAAGGTAGTCTCTACTCGCTCACCCGGATGAGTATAATGCCCCCTCTATCCCTAACAAAAAATAAAATCGTATCGTTGGTTTTGGTACATTGATATTGTTGATATTGTTTGAAAAGGAAAGTGGGTTTAATTTGGGAAGGAGGAAGTAAGAAAAGTTACATATATATATATATATATATATATTTTAACAATTAAAAGAGTGATTCACATGCCTACATTAAGAACAATGGACATTAGCTCTTTCCGAGACAATTCTTCAAATATCTTACCTGCATTTACAAATAAGCAGACCGTAAAATCAAAGCACGACAAATGCCTTTGTAAATTAGAGGATATATGTATAATTATGTAGAGAGAGAGAGAGAGAGAGAGGGAGAGATAATTTAGCAGACTCTAAAATTAAAGACAATATACGAACTAGTACATTATAAGAGAAATTACTGGAGAAGAGAAACTCACATTGGTAAACTAATTTTGGCGCCGTATAGCATTTCTCATATCATCAATGTAAATTTCCATTCAAGGGGGAATCTCTGACCACCCAGGCCTTCTCTGCTTCAAACGGGGGCAGCGAAGGATGCACAGCTCCGCTAACTTGGTGAAGTTTTCCATGTTCGACAGATACTCGAGCTTCTCGCATTCCTCTATTATTATTGTTCGAAGACAAGACAAGTTTCCGAACCAGTGGGGAAAAGTTTCAATTCCGAATCCATCTATCCTTAAAAACGTTAGGGAAGTGAGGTGTTGAACCTGCTCTGGTATCGATTCGCAGTGTGACCACCCATATAAACAGAGTGCAGTAAAAGACTGTTGCAAGTTTTGGAGGGTGTTGAGATTCGGAAATGAATTCAGCTCCTTTGAGATGGGACCAAGAGACAATTGAATTAAGCGAGTAAGGCCGCCTAAAGCCGGAAAACAAGTTAGTTTGTGGCAGTTGATTACAAATAAATAGGAGAAAGAAGTACCCACAGGTTTTAGCTTCGGTAAGGCAATCAGATTACTGCAACAGGATATCACTAACGAATGGAGAGAAGTGCAGGATTGTAGTAGCCCACTTGGCAAACATGTTAATTCCTCACAATTATCAATACGCAAACCTTTAAGGGATAGAGATCAGGGAAGACGAGTGATTTTATTGGAGAACTAGCTATTTTGAGGTTTGCCATAGATTTGTTATTCTCCAACAGCCCATCTGGAAGGTAAGTAAGCTCTGCCACTGTATTGATCGACAAAGAAGTGAGAGTTGTCAAATTTCTGCATATACTCATAAGTGGGGAGATGCTATTCACATTGTTAATTGTCAAGTTCTTGATAACCGTAAAACATCTAGGGACAATGGTCAGCTTGGGACAGTCCTCAATTTCCAGTTCCTCTAGCCGAGGAAATATTAATTCTTCAACTTCCATCCATTCCTTCAGGTTGGGCATGAGTGATAGCTTGAAACTTATCAATGCCGAAAAAAATACTGATGTATCATTTATACCACCACTATGATGACGACCGTGATAATAAAACGAAGCATCAATACACTTCAGATTAGGCATTTCAACCAATTCGAGTTCCCGAAGATGTGGTAGCTGCCCAAGCATTGGGAGACACTCGCAATTTTTGCACCCTCTTAATTCTATCTCCACTAAATTTTCAAGAGGCAACCACCTTACATCCCTACTGTCAATATTCACCATCATTTTCATCATCCAAGTTAGGAATTTATTACCCAAGAAGTATTGAATCGAAAGGCTCTTCAGGTGTGAATGAGGTTGGAGACCTTCCAAAACTTCCTCGTCATCATTTTTTGTATTCACTTCCCTGCCGACACTCCATTGAAATTGCACCTTGTATACATTTGTCTTTCCAAATAAATCCACTTTTTGAGCTTCTTCTCTGCCACTCACTTGTTCAAGATAGCGTATCAAAAGAGCACCTCTTAAGTTCTTCAAACAACCGAGCTCTTCAATCCGACGACCCTTTTCTCTCCCTACAAAAAACCATGGTAATGTTTGAAGGCATGTTAACTGGCCCAATCGCAGCGGCTGATGCAAGCTAGAATAAATATCGTAGTGGAGATGTCTTAAGTTTATTAAGTTACTCAACTCATTTGGAAGCTTTTCTACACATGAACTTAAGCGTAAAGTCTGCAAATTGTACAACTTCCCAATATATTTGGGCAAAACTGTGATTCTAGCATTTGACAAGTCAAAATACCTCAAATGTATCAGTTTGCAAATTGCATTTGACAAGTTTGTCGTCGAAACATTGCCCAAGCTTAAAATGCGCAAGCATTTGAAGTTTGACATGTTACTAGGCATATTATCAAGTAAGAACACTGTTTGCATATATTTAGCCTTTTCTTTTGACAATGATGTCCATATTCCTTCCCCACTCGAGTACAATGCTAAGTGCCGAACTTGAGGAATGTCATTAACTCCAGAATCCACCTCTAAGCTAAAGCATTCAGATTTCAAAACATATTGTGCAAGGTCATGCACAAGATCGTGCATCTTACAACGAACAATATTACCATACTTATCCTTCTCTACTTCTTGGAACAAAGAATTCCAAACCAAATCATTGAAAAACTGATTACCTACATCCTCCATCACCTTTGTACTATTCCTTTCATCGGATTGAAGGAATCCTAAAGCCATCCATAGTTGTATTAATCGTTCCTTTTCTATGACCCAATCCTTCGCAAAGATGGAACAATATGCAAAACACTGCTTTAAAGAGGGTGATGGAAGATGATTGAAACTCAATTTTAAGATTTCCAAGACTCTTCCATTCTCATCTTGAATTGACCAGAACCCCAGAGTATACTTTTTTGAACATCCAACCACTCATTTTTGTCCTTCTTAGAAAACATCATCCCCCCAACGACTTTTGCTGCTAATGGCACACCTCGACACTTCTTCGTAATTTCAAGTCCTATGGCCTCTAGTTCTCGAGTCATTAGAGCTCCACCAGTTGCAAATGCTTTTTGCTTGAATATAGACCAAATTTCATCATCCGAAAGTAATTCCAGACATCGTGAATCATGCGTCCCCATGATGGATGCCACACCTTGCTTACGAGTGGTAATAATAATATTGTTTCCATTGGTTGTATTGACACCAAGTAAACAACTCTTAAAATCCTCCCACTCATCGATATTCTCATTCCAAACGTCATCAAGTACTAGGAGATATTTCTTCCCTCCCAACTCTTTTTGAAGGTCACCAAGTACCGCATCCCTGCTTGTTTCCTCCAACTTCCCTTTTTTAAGAGATTCTAGGATCACATTTAGAAGTCTCTTGGTATCAAAATTATCAGATACACATACCCATACTCTCACATCGAAATGTCCCACAATTTTTTCGTCATTGTATATTAGTTTAGCAATAGTTGTTTTCCCAAGCCCGCCAATTCCCAGTATGGGAATAACAGAAAGAACTTCTTGATTGCCAGAGTCGATCAACACTTCCACTATTTTCAATGCTTCATTGTCCCTTCCGACAACTCCTGAATTCTCGAGGAAGGAATCAGTGTCTCGGTTCAAAGAGGCTCGAAGAGAAACTACATGCACATCTCGCCTTTGGAGTCCAAAATCATTTGCATCTTTGCTAATCTTCTCCAATGATGTATTAATTTTCTTGATCTTATGAGCCATTGTTGAACGGAACGCAATGGGATTAGAGAATGAGAAGAAGGAGAGTACCTTTCTTGTTATTTGATTTTTTATCTCAACCTTACGTCGGAGAATTTCATAAGCAAACTCATCCAAAGCAATTTCAGCATCATCAGCTACACCTTTAAGCCTCTTCATCCATAGCTTCACAGCCTCTTCATGCACTTGTCTTGCCTCGGCATCATGTAATACGGCTCAAATCATGGTCAATGATTCACTAAGCCTAGCTAGTTCTTCTTTGAAACTCCATACAAAGCCAATCTCTTCACCAATCAATGATAAAACTTTCTTTGATACTTCCTCTACAACAACATTTAGTACTGCATAAGCCATTTTTGCCTTTTCTATCTAACAGATTGATGTAGAAAAATCACTAAAACAGGGAGGTTTGTTAATTTCCAGATTAAAAAGTTAACAGAGCAAATAAGTGAAATGAGAGTTTGGTGAACTTGAATTAGCACGGAGCTTGCATGGGGTACTACCACTTCTGAATCAAGGGGACAGAGATTAGGTCACCCACTTGGGACATGTCTCACGGTCATGATTTATGAGCCCCTTTCACATGTAATTCAATTTTTATGCCATTCTTTAGTGCCTAGTGGCTGGCATCTAATTACATGTGCAGGTGCCCAACGGTTTCTGGGTTGTATTGATTATAGTATTTTAAGGTTATTTGTTAAATTTGCAATTTAAAGCTATAACACAAACACTATAAGGTTATGCTACATAGAAAACTCAAACAAATATCCTATTGAAACAATAGCACAAACACCTTCCCTGCAAATTGATTGGTGTCCAAAATATTGAATAAATATGATATACAATCACAAAATAAGCACGGCGGATGCAAAAATTTATGTTGCTTGGGACTTAATTAGCAGGAAGAGAAATTAGGACACAAAAAACATTTTAATACTACTTTAACTGCAAAATCAAGTCCTTAAGAGCATTTCTAATAATATAAGTAACTAGGGTAGATTTACCCTACGCGCACACGCAATGGTATCTTTATGGATGTAGTATTTGTTGAAAATGTTTGACTGACACCAATGATCCCACGTGGAAAAATTGTAGAACAACTGTAAGTATATAAGTAGGAAAGTGTCACCACTTAATAATAAGACAACTGAAGATAAAACTCCACACCTGTAGACACAACAATATTTGCCAAGTTTCTTAATATATGCATTTATAATACATATAGTGTTTATGTTTAAAAATTTTAATACGAAATTGTATCACATCGTGTTGTGTCCAATTTCCTTTGACACTCCCTCTACAAAAAAAAAATTAATAATGCATGAGCCATTTTCTCTTTTGCTGTCTAATAGATTTGATGTAGAGAAAGCAGTCAAACAGGTATATTTAGAGATTGAAAAGTTCAACAGAAAAAAAAGAAGTGAAAGGGGAGTTTGGTCAATAAGACATGGGGGCATGAACCGAGATTGAAGTACAAGATATATATATATATATATATTACAATAAGACATGGGGGCATGTCTCATGGTCATGAATTATATATGTGCCCCTTTCACATGCTTTTTCAATTGAAAAAAGAAAATGGACTTATGTATTGCAAATTTCTATACCATTTTTAAGTGCCGTTTGAGGATTGTGTTGGTTATTTATATTATTTTAAATGGGTGACAATTCTAGTTTTATTGCGTAGTTAAAAATTAGAATTTTTTACATCACTTAAATGGGTGACAATTCTAGTTTTATTGCGTAGTTAAAAATTAGAATATTTTACATCACTTATGGCAATTATGAAAAAAAAAAGAAGCATGTTTTAATAGAATATTTGATGGTGAGAAACATGGAGGCTCAGACAAAGGGTAAGATAGTTTCAAAAAAAGAGTTTTTAAATAAACGCACAAAATTAGTTTATCACCCCAATAAGTGAATACTTTCTTTTCAGCCCATTTATTTTTCAAAGAAACTTTCAATTCACCTTAGTGCTGGGTGATTTTATTGAATGCATTATAGGAACGTTAATTTCCATTGTGGGTAAAACTAAAATATGAAAATCTTATATAAACCCACAAAAATATTCTTCTCATCTAAAAAAAGAAAACTTTGACTTCACCCCCATCATATTTTTTATCGAAAGCATTCAACCCACTCCATTATTACAGACAAAGCAAATAACATCCAATATAATAATGTGAAATCCATCTTCAATCCAGTAGATTGTAGAGATTGCAAAAAGTTGGAGCTATAGATATATAGCTAGTTTAATTACCAAAAATGGAACAATTTGCTGACCATAAATATAACATAAGAGAAAGGAAATTAAACAAAAGATCGAGGAAACAAGTATAGTTCTGAAAAATATAACAAAAGAGAGATCGAGTTTTTCTTACCAATTAATTTGGCCGCTTAATAATTTACACTTCGAAGCTACAATCCATTTGAGCATTTTAATGAAATATATAACCCAATAAATCTAGCTGTAGTACTGGTCCGAAGAAAGAAGAAAATGAAAGAGGGAAAGATATATATATATATATATATAAATGATAAGATAAATTAGCCACGATTTTTTCAAAGTATAGAAAGAGGGGTTAGAAGAACGGGTTTTTCACTATTTTTTAGGTTAATATTGATATACTTTTGACTTTTGATGGGGTGAGAAGACAGATTATGTAGGTGCACCTTTCAAAAATTCTTTAAGAAACAGTTAATAGAGTACCTCATTGGTGCATCCTACTATTACCATTTCCTTAATAAAATTTCTCTTTAGTACTTGACAAGAGTGAAAAAAGAAAGCAATTGTGAGCAAATCGTTCAGGTACTACTTGAGTTCGATCCTTGAGAGACAACAATTATGACCAGGGACAGTCTCAGTTTTCCAAGTAAAGATTAGTCGTACCCCATGCAGAGATGGAGCCATATGGGGCCTAATGGGGGCTTAAGCCTGAACTCAAATTTTTCAGTTTTTTTGTATATATGTAGAATTAAATTTAAATAAAAGCTTTGGTTATCTAAGTGAGTTGTCTAGCATTCCAATATGATATTTAAAGAAAAAAAATTTGTACTTTTAAGAACACTTAATTTAAATTTGTGATTGATTTTCGAGTGCCAAAGGACTTCTTTGGAGTGTCATAGTCATACTCTTAAATAAGTATTTGGTAATTTTAATGAGATTGTTCTTCACTTTTTCCTATTTTTTCATAGAAAATTCTCACACATCACCCAAAGATTTGGATTCAATGAAAAAAACCTAAAATGTAATAGAGTACATAACCAAATCATTAGTCTCATTTTTCAATTTTTCATAAAACTCACCCACGTACCGGTGAAAGAAAATTTCAATGTTTATATATATATATATATATATTTTCTTTGATTATTTTACCGTCCTGCAATAATTTCTGAGCTCCTGTAGTGTGACGACACCTCGTAACAATCAAAGAAGAAGAAGAAGCTCCTGTAGTGTGACGACACCTCGTAACAATCAAAAGAAGAAGAACAAGAAGAAGAAACTCTTGTGTGACGACACCTCGTAACAATCAAAAAGAAGAAGAAGAAGCTCCTGTAGTGTGACAACACTTCGTAACAATCAAAAAAGAAGAAGAAGAAGAAGAAGAAGAAGGCTCATGTAGTGTGACGACACCTCGTAACAATCAAAGAAGAAGAAGAAGAAGCAGCTCCTGTAGTGTGACGACACCTCGTAACAATCAAAAGAAGAAGAAGAAGAAGAAGAAGAAGAAGAAGAAGAAGAAGAAGCTCTTGTAGTGCGACGACACCTAGCTCGTAACAATCAAAGAAGAAGAACAAGAAGAAGAAGAAGCTCCTATAGTGCGACAACACCTCGTAACAATCAAAGAAGAAGAAGAAGTGTAGTGTGACGAGACCTCGTAACAATCAAAGAAGAAGAAGAAGTGTAGTGTGACAACACCTCCTAACAATCAAAGAAGAAGAAGCTCCTGTAGTGCGACGACACCTCGTAAAAACTCCTCTAGTGTGACGACGCCTCGTAACAATCAAAAAGAAGAAGAAGAAGAAGAAGAAGAAGAAGAAAAGCTCCTGTAGTGTGACGACACCTCGTAACAATCAAAAAAAAGAAGAAGAAGAAGAAGAAGAAGAAGAAGAAGAAGAAGAAGGCTCATGTAGTGTGACGACACCTCGTAACAATCAAAGAAGAAGAAGAAGAAGAAGAAGAAACAAAGGAAAATGGGTATGAATTTACCACCATTACATAAGTAATTGTGTATGCAGTTATTGTATGAATCAGCCAGTAAAGCAGAAGGTAGAGCTAGAGGTTTATGAAATGTTCAGGACAGAGAGAGAAGAGCTCGTCAAGAGGTGTATAATATATAGTTGGTTAAAGACATTTGTCAAGCATTAAAACCAAGTGCAACGCACATGCACAAAAACTAGTTTGTTCAAAAGTTCAAAACTTTGAACATGTGCATCCTTCAATTTAAAACAAATTTCCCCTAATTTGAGCCCTAGCATGTGGTAATTTATATAGGGCAGTTTGATCCCCCTCCTCTACCTCTTCCCTTAAAGAACCACATGGATCTTTCACCATTTGTATCAAAATATTATTTATATATATATATATATTGTTGGTGGTAAAGGAGCCGTTAACTCGTTCTGTCATTGGCTCACTGACTAATGGCCCATACTCTATGGGTAAATGAATTTAACATGGTATCAGGTTTGCAGCAAAGTCTCTTGTTTGAGTTCCGGTTGCATTTGTTTCGCCTTTCATTGGTTTTAAAAAAGTGCAAGTGTACCTTAGTTTATGTCAACACGTCCAAGCATGATTGCATGAAACATTGGACAAGAAAAATTCACTTTGATAGCACTAAGATTCTTGCGTTTTTTCTTTCTCCTCTCTCTCTCTCTCTCCCTCCCTCGTCCTAAGGAGATGTTCAAGCCTCTATCCCCTCATTTTGCTTCAAAATAACATGTTTTTTCTTTTTGTTTGAATTACAACTATATGGTTTGACCTTTGATCCTCTCTTCACACAAAAAATTCACATTGATCGATAGTATTAAGATTCTTGCCTTTTTTCTTTCTCCCTTTTTTTATTTTCCGAGGGGAGATGTTGAAGCCTGTATCCCCTCATTTTGCTTCAAAATAACTTCTTTTTCTTTTCGTTTTTGAATTACAATAACATGGTTTGACCTTTGACCCTCCCTTTCCATGTGTTGACGCGACAAACACTTACCTCTATAATAACTATTGACATTTTGCTTCAAAACAACTTAGTTGAAGATATTTTTGAATTTTAAGTTTAAGAACGTTTCCTCGTGTTTAATATGTAAGTATAATTATGTTTAATTAATTAAGATATTTTCTAGAGCGCAAATTAGGTTCAAGTGATTAAATATGTGATATTTTACATAAGGCGTCATGGTTCAATTCCCCTCTTCAAAAAATACATATATACATATAAATGCTATAGGACCTAAAAATAATTAAAATTACTAAAAGCCAATATAATATAACTACAATAAAATCGTACTTTAATGAAGTATTGCCTAATTTCTGTAGAATTTATATAAAGGTTATTAATTATCAAGTAACAGAAGTACTAAAAAGAAAAAAAACATGGAAACGTTAAATATTAGGGAACAAAGTGGATTATTAAAATATGCTAAATAATAAAGTATTGCGTTAATAAATATATTGTCGTATGTGCATCAATCTCACCGTGATGCTTTTTATCTATATATATATATATATATATATACTATATATAAAAGTATGAATAACTTAAGTGTTTTTCTCTTTTTTTGTGAAGAGAGATATACTTCTCGATTTTAAACAAAATATTTTAAGATTTACATTAAATAAAATAATATAACTCCCTCTATTTTTATATTCATATTAGTATTTCAAATAAATTCAAACCCTATTTTATTTTGCTAAAATAATTAAATAAATATTTTAAGCTAGATTTACATTAAATAAAATAGTACAAAGTGTTTAACTCCATATAATTTTATATTAGTATTATTATTCCAAATAAATTCAAACTCTACTTTATTGGCTAAAATAATTAAACAATTTAGAATTTTTGTTAAATTATGTGTTTTATATAAAACTTCTATATAATTTCATAACAAACTTCCCATAAAGGAGGTTATTTAATATATCACATTAAAATTACAAAAAATTTAGCGTGAATTAGAATTTCGTTCTAAAACCCACCATAAAGGTAAGCATATTAAACTTTATTTTTCTTGATTGCTTTTAACATTACAATAAATCAAATTTATATTAATCTGCCAATTCTAAAAACTTAATAAATATATATATATATATATATATATCTAATTAAGAGTCTACTTAGCCACCTATGTACTAAACAAATTCAAGGCGACAAATTTTTATGATTTTCTTATAATTATTAATTGAATTTTATACTTGATACTATGTTTTGTTTATATGTAATTATTTTTATTTTATACTATTTATTCAATTCTTGTACATATGAGTTCATTAATGAAGTTAATGACATTTGTCAAACATTAAAATCATGTGCAACGCACATGCACAAAAACTAGTTTGTTCAAAAGTTCAAAACTTTGAACATGTGCATCCTTCAATTTAAAACAAATTTCCATATTTGTACTAGCTAATACTCTATTTTTCAAAAACAAATTCCTTTTAAATTTGTTTATAACAAAAAGATAATATTTTCCCACCAAATCAATGATCCATGAATTTGACTCATATATGTTATTACTATCATCCAATTTTTTTTTAATTTTTTTTATTATATCCATTTGGAGAGTTAAATGAATAAATGTTTTTATAAAACTTGGTGAAAATGATCTTTATAATAAGTAGAGTAGATGATCTCCAAAAAAAATTATCAAAAAATTAAGTATAAAAGTTTGTGAGATGATCATCTAAAATTTCAATAGACGAAAATAAACGTGTATATTGAATTTTTATTACACCCACTTTTGATTTGAAATTCTCTTTAAAATTTTGTGAAGGTGATCATATTCGTCAAGTCTTATAAAAAAAATTATCCATTTACACACGGCTTTAGGAGCTTCTTCTACCCTTAGATATATTTTCCTACTCACATAAAAACATCAAATCAACTCCTATATTATACAAGCAAACTACTCTACTTTTCTTCGCTAAAACTTCTCAAAATATTTAAAATACTGTAACTCTAAATCCATCAAGTGAAATTTATTATAATTTACATAGTTGAAATCTGTTCATCAATATTTTTAAAATAAGATCAATTGTAACTGCAAAATAAGAACATTGAATTTTAGGTATATTATTGATTCTTTTAAGTTTTACAACAGAGTTTGTAAAAGATTCATTTGATTACAAAGTGAATAAATGTAGAATATATATGTAAAACACACTTTACACTTTAATAATGTTGTTTGAATTGTCTAAGCAAAAGACACCATTAGACCTAATCATCTGTTTCAATTAGATGGGTGTCAAATGTCACATGCGCCTCAATCCCCCCTTTATTTTATCCTTATAATATTATCTTTTACAAGCCTAAATTTAGTAGTGTAGTTGTACCTAATGCTTTCAAAAATAAATAATTTTTTCATTAACAATACTACGCGAATAACTGTCTAATAACTATTTTAATTATAAAATTTTTGTATGCACTGATCTAGCCCTGTTATGTGGACAAGATATTTAGAAGACAAGGACATATAGCAATTGTTAATACAAAATTTGGTATTTTTCGGTGTAACTTTTTATAAATGCTTTTGCATAAAATATAGTTTTACTAATGTATATTTTAGATATTTGTCCAGGCATTAGATATATCTAATAATATTTGACATTAAAAAAATAATAAAATAATAAAATAAAATCATTGTACCAATACCCAGATATATAATAACTATTGCACTTTTCGTCTATTAAGGTAATTGCGAGGCAATTGTTCCCTAAAACCATTTTTTTCTTAAATAAACGAAAGTTATAACGTATCTTCTTTTTTACTACATATAATCAACCAAACTCATCCAAAATGGCTAGCTTAATCTCGGCTTTTGTTAGCCACCACCAACAATTTCGGCTTGCCTTCAACCAAACACAGTCCACATTATTCGCATGATGCGTGTTTATAGTTTGAGTATGCATTGATACCATAAATAACCACATTCTACCAATAACGAAATCCTAATATCGTGTGCAAGACTTGAACCCAAATGAACTCTTACATTTATATATGAAAAATCGAGATCAGGTGATATAACGCAGGGTCTTCCAAAAGTAGAACAGGTGTTCGAAGTTCGTTCGATTGATTCAATATCAATGAATCTCGAACATAGGGCTCCATAGATCTCTGTGTCTATATGGATCATGTTCATGGATTAACGAAAATGTGCAAAAGTTCTATTTGCTTCTGCCATTCTACGAGTCTCATCCTTTTTGCGTATGGCATACAGTTAAAATTTTTTGAATGATTCGTTTAAAAGTGGACACCACAAATTTTGACATTACCTGTTATTTAAATAAGTCCTAGCCATAAGCAAAACTTCAATAATAAATCTGAGCCATCTATTTTTCAAACTAGTGGACTAAATTATAACTCATCTCTGAAGGTAAAGAGAGGATTGGTTAATGACAGACCTCTGTGAAGTATAAAAGGAACTATGTCCCAGCATCAAAAAAACCACTAAATCTAACAAAGTTATATTCTTGGGCATCTATTGAGTTGAATTATAACAATATACATATGATAGTTATAACATGTGCCAAACGCCCAATAAATCACTCGATAATCCATCTTGCATCCTCATTGGTTAAAAAGCACATCTTGCATCTCAAACCTTGAACAAAATATTATTTACATATGGGGTGAGAATTAGGTGCAAATTGTCCGTATGCAGATTGCACCTTTAGCAACAATTTTTCATCGCCCAAAACATCTCCCAATATTTGGGCAATAAAAATATAAATAAAAGGGTCTGCCCATACAAGTCAGATCCATTCCAAAAACCTGCCTATATGTACATATATAATTATATATGTTTCAGCTCCAGTTTTGCCCTGTATGCACGAAGCAAAAATCTATATATCACCATCCATATTTCCTGAATTTAATTTGTCATAATATTCATTCCCCCACAACAAACAATTGGCCACATCATAGCAAGATGGTCAGACCAAAAGATAACACAACATGAACCAACAAGGTATCTGTCAATGGACTCAATGCACCCTAACACAGGTGGACCTATTAGACGTGCTTTACACAAATGAGTGACCACAACCCAACTAAATACGAGATTACACACGTTATATATATAAATAAACAATACAGATTTCTAAAACTGACATCAGTCGATGTTCAGATAATGGTTGAGCTTCAAAACGGACAACAAATATCCGTATAATAGGTTCCAAACAAAAACCTGTTGTCCGTATGCAAACGAAATTAGCCAAACCTAAGTTTATCTTTCGCCTAATGTGAACCAGATTGCTATTGGGCAAACTTAACCTAAAAATTTACCAAATATCCTTGATGCAAATGTGAACAAAAAGGTATATCAGCAACAAATATGTCCAAAAAAAATAAATCAACTTCAGTAACAAAATTAAGCTAGTCTTTTGTGATACCTTGATAGTAGATCCAGCTAGTTGCTAATCTCAATTACAAAAACATGTACCTAACAGATTAATAGAAATCTGAGTGCAGTTCAAAGCTCCCCAAGATATATTTGTTTATCACTGCTACAAGATCCAACAATAGGTTCCTTGGGATGAAAGACGCATTCATTAACCGATCCAGTGTGCCCCGGGAGTTTATACAGTATACGCCTAGACGTCGTATCCCAAATATACACCATCCGATCAGAGCTACCGGCAGTAACCTTACTTCCATCAGCAGACCAGCTACATTTCAACAAATTCTTCTCAAAGTTATGCTGGTGTCCCTCGAGAATTTTCACACATCGGTTTTGCGGGGCATAAGGGCGCATGTCCCAAATCCGAAGGGTACAATCCATGCCATTGGTCAAAAGATATGACCCGTCTGGGCTCAACTGCATCCCCGTTATCATATCTTGATGCCCTTGAAGGGTCATTGTGACCTCGTTCCTACGTAGGTCCCACACCTTGATCTCGTTATCAATCCCACCTGTGTAAATTTTATCCGATGCGTCAGAGAATCCGACGGCCGTAATTTGGTACTTGTCAGGGAAAGTCTGGATCGCACCACGCTGGCGCAGATCCCAAAGCTTGGCGGTGCCGTCATCAGACCCACTTACAACAAGGGGAGGGCCCCGCCGGGAAGGGCAGCAAGAGTTGACAAAAGAGGAGTGTTCAGCCATTTTTTTGATTTGTTTACCTACTTCGACATCCCATACCCTCAAGGTCTTGTCAGGGCTCGCAGATATTATCTGGGTCCCATCAGTGGTCCATTGGAGATCGAGAATTGCGTTCTTGTGGCCTTTTAAGACCATGAAGTTCTTGCATTCACCATGTACATTCCAAAGGAAGATTTCTCTATCGTGGGATCCTGATGCGATTATTGTTCCTTCAGGGTTGAATTTCATGGTGTAGATGGCGCTTTGGTGACCTGTTAGTAACATGATTGGTGACTCCAAACTTGAAGTTCTCTGCTTTCCGTTTGGCCCGGGACCTTGAGGAGCGCTATGTGGAACAGACAAGTCCATCGGTCTGGGACCTGTCACAGACAGGGCACTTTCACTCTGCATCATGGCCTCTGTTGGGAGACAGGGGACTAGCTTCTGTCCAGATATAAACATGTATGAAGTTAGTTATTGCATCAATGAAAAAAGATTATGAATCAGCAGATATATATGAGATTATGATCTGAAATTCAATAAAAAGATGAAATTAATCCAACCCCAGAAATGGATAATCCAGAAACATAAGGATACAAGGTCAAATGTAATAAAAGATATTCATATATAAAATGGCAGATCAGTAACTGTTTCAAGCCCCACACTCGCTGGATGAAAGGATATTCATATACAATGCCCGCAGATTAGAAAGATTCAATTACAAGAAAATAATGAATATCTAAATCTTCATTAATTAAAATAACAGAAAATTATGATAATTTACTATAATAAAATACTGGAATCATATAACAAAGCACTTGAACCATTCTATTCCCCGTATGAGAAAAGATGAAAATACATAATCAAGCAAGTATATCATGTGACTATTATGTATCCCATACCATGTTTAATCTACGTCCAAATCACCTAGTTAATGATTGTGACAATCACAAGTCTTTGGCCACAGCTCCTCTAAATGAGAGGCTCATAAGCAAGTAACCAACGTGACCATGATGATGAATCTTCCCATATTTCCCTCTTTTAAGTAAACCAAAGAATGAGGAAAAAATGTGTGTGTGTGTGAGTGAGAGAGAGAGAGAGAGAGAACAGGTAAGCAAGGAGCTATATCAAGAGATGGGGCAACAAATGACTCGTACCAGTTTGAATAAAATGGATACAAGTTGATCATAAAATAAATAAAATTAACATAGATAGTGAGGACCACTCAAAATACAAATGCACATGTAAACAAGAAGTGCAATTTTGGAGAAACAAGAAAGCCAGAATCTTAACAATTTCATCATCCAACCATTAACTAACACTAAGACGAGAAACATGACAGTGGGACATCATAAAATGAGACCGTGTATTTTGTCATGTGAGAGAGAAATCAAATGGCGATGAACAATAGTTCGTTTGAATTCATAGCAAAGCCAAACACCACATTAAAAGCAATAAAACAATCACTGTTTGAAAACATAATTTTCTTTTCAACAAGTGAGACAAGCATCAATGTTTAAAAAGGCTTGAGGGGTAAGCTTCAATTTGGGCAACCCAACCACCCCCGCAAAAAATAAAAAAGGAGGAGGAGACACCAAGATATTATTAAATTTTAAAAAAATAATGCGTCATGATAGAAAAATTAGTCTCCTCAAAGTTGTTATCACAAAAGAAAACCATGAATCAATATCTTTAAGAGTCTAAACACAAATAGTGAACTATTGTCGCAAATTAATAGATTATCAAAGTCATAACAAATATAAGGATTATGTTGAATCATTTCCAATACAATACACAAAAAAGCATATCTTCAAACAAAATACATATACCAATATCAAAGTTGTAACAAATATTAATCCAGGGACTCCCAAAGTATATATTTTGCAAAGCATACTACAAATTGATATAGACTATAGAAGGACTTACCCATGCTACCATATTTACATTGCATATTTTTGTATACAGATTACCCAGTCAAACAGTTTATATACATACATATATATATACTAGCGCTTGTAGAATGGATGTTAAGGCTGATCTATGTGTAAATTTTTGTTTTTTGAATAAATTTGGAATGGAAAACTGAGAGAAAAAGATACTATAGGAGGAGAACAAATAAAGCAAGAGATGAGGACTTATTTCTAGTCAAAACCTAGTAAAATCTGAGGCTTAAGCCTCAAATGAGTGAGACATAAGCGTCAAATATTGACTTTAAGACCTTACCACACCTGCCTCGAGACGAGCCTTAGGGCATAGATTTTTAAAACATTGTAAACATGATTGTAAATAATTTTTTCATAGCATATGTAACTTAAACATTTACTGTTTTTGACTAAAATATAAATATATACTTATATAATATAATAAAATAAAGAAAAATAGTGAAGCAAGTAAATTTGATAAAATAAACTCTGAATTTATAAAAAAAATCCATATGTAATTCTAAGCTAATTCAGGAGGTGTCTTAGCTTCCTAAAATTGTTCTTTTCAGTCGTCAAGCATCCAGAAGTGAACTCTCTATTCAAAGAAGTAATGTCAGCGCCAAAAAATTTATCTTCCGACAATGATGTTTAACATCAGTAAATAATATTAGACAGAGGCAATCAAACACATTTCTCAGCTAGCACCTCTGGAGGAGACAGGAAGATGGAGATCAAAGGAAATAAGTATGTACATACATAACCTGATGCGGGTCTTGTACATGGAAAGCAAAAAGATTACGCCAAGCAGATCAACAATGATATAGTTAGAGTTTGACACCACAAAGTGAAGAAAAAACAATTCAGCCGTTATTTGCAAGGAAAAGAATTCATGTGATTTCAACATCCTAACGGAATTACCTATAAATGCCTAATGATTGAGTAATTTCTGCATATATATACATATATATGACACTACATAGAGACTAAGAAAGACCTGATTTCAACTCCTACTCAAAAGGGGTTCTTGAACTAGAGTAGCTCCAGCTTCATTCTTAGTTAGCAAAGAACCACCAACACATAACATAGGAACAACCGAACAACCACCCCACAAATCAGAGGGGGACAGAGAACTGATTTAGTAAAGAATGGTGGTTTTCTGTAATAATAAAAGAAGAAATTGAGAGGATGATTGTCCCGGCCAAATATTCTGACAAACATTTATTTGACATAAAAATCTAACATATATGATATGTCCACAATGTAATGGTTAGAACATACGGTTTATATAGGACTCGTCCTTATCACCATTTACCATAACCGATTATTAATCACCAGATTGGTATGTAATGTCACCTTTTTAATGTCAGATAAATATGTCAATGTAGAAGCACTCCACAATCGGGTCTGAAAATTGGGCATATAAATTAAGCATAACAGAGAGACTGCTAGTGCTAGCCAAATCAAGAATCCGCCCAGGGCCAATTAGCCCTGGCTAGACCTAGTCTTGCGGGATGGCAATTAGGTAGACCTAGCGTAGTCCTATTGCATTTAGTGATTTAATACACTAAGTTTTCAATTCTAGAGCAATCCACTCTAATTAAATATCAAAATTAGCCCACCCTTCTAAACAAATTCTGGTTCCGCCCTTGTAACACTCGCCGGATGGTAATTCGGTAAAACTAGTAGACTCTTTTTGCGCCGAGAAGGTAAAACTAAGTGAAGAGGTGTGTATTTAGCACCTCCCTAAAGATTATCTATCGAGCCATCCAAAATTAGGGTTTTACATACAATAATTTCTACTCATCAGATCAATCAACCGCTTGTAGTAGTAAACACAGCAAATAACCTCGAGACCCAATGATTCAAACAGAAACAAACAATCAACAAAAGTAGATGTAATGAACAACCCTAATCTATCTATCTATCTATCTATATACATGTGAAAATACATAAATTTGTATATATATATATATAGAGAGAGAGAGAGAGAGAATTTTACTAACCTGTTAAACAATTTTGGGATGGATTTGTCGAGAAAGAGAGAGAAAGCAGCGGCAGGGTACTTTTCTTGAGCGAGAGAGGAGTGAAAATAATCGAAGTATTACTACGGACGAGTGAATTAGGGCTAAAAAGGGGGTGGCAAAGAAGGTTGGGAATACTAATTTGTCCTTTGCAAAATACAAGGGTATTTATTCATACATATATCAGTAGAATGGTAAGTATTTTTATTATAAATTATGTTAAGTATTTTTTTAAATTAATATATTTTTAAGTTTTAAGTCGGTAATTTATTATTTTAATTATATTGATATGATATTAGAAAGACTGACAGTTAAATTTGACAACTTTTTTGTAGCTAAAACTATTTTTTTTTTAAGTAATATAAAATATTTACTATGGTATGTTCGTGCATACCATAATAAATTACACCATATTATTATTTACTACAAATTATAAAAATATCAAGTACTTATTATACTAATTGTGTATATATATTTAAAATAATAATATTTAACAAATCATCGCGCCTAAATAAAATAAAAATTTTAAAAAATACCTACCATAACTTATGATGGAAAGTACATACCATCTTACTACTATATATATATATATATATATATTATATTTATCAGTTATAATTTAAATTACTAAAAATAAATATTTGCAAAATCGATATATGACTTATTTAAAGATAATGTTGTAAGGTGTTTAATATACTTGTGCGGTGTTAAATTAATTATATTTATTTGAATTTTGCATTTAAGAAGGATAATTTTATTTCAAATTGATCTATGGGTAATAGTAAAATTAATTAGTATGTTGGATTTGGTAACGGAAAATGAACTTTTAATTTCAAATATGAAAAAAAAAATGGACTCTTGTACCAAATAATATTTTTCATTAAAAATTCGTTAAACTTTAAAGTTTCTAGTTTTTGAAAAATTTAATCAAATGCTATTAGATTATGTCAATTGATCATCCCAGTTGTCTTTTATAATTTGGTACATATGTGCAATATATATGACACAATGGAATGAATAAAGTTAATAGTTAAAAAAAAAAAAAGAATTACCTAAATATACAATAACTAATTTATTGTGATGATTAGTTTTTCTAAGTTTAAAGAAAAAAGAAAAGAAACACTGCTCCCTTTCTTAAGGTTGACTTGTGCCTAAAATATATCAACCGCCGTACTGTCGTTATTATTATTATTATTGTTATTGTTGTTGGTGTTGGTGTTGGGCTCATTTTTATCGTATTCAATTTTATCTTTTTAAACTATCATAATCCATGTTTTGGATAGGAAATTACCAAACTTTTAGAGGTTGACCAAAATCTTGGTAGATTGTAAACAAACAAACAACAACAACAATAACAGCAAAAAAAAAAAAAACTCACAATTTTTCAAAAATAAAATGTAAAGGTCAATTCAACAATAACGTTAATATCACCACATTTTGAAATAGTGACTCAACAAATTGAGCCCATTATTTTCAAAATTAACAAAATGTATATGCACCAAAAATTTCAAAATGAAGAGTTCTTTTTTTTTTATTAGGAAATAATAATAAAGGACATTATATAAATAGTGGTTATAATAAAAGACATCCGCTTAAAATCATTAGTTTAAAAGGACAACTTCTTAATAAAGGACAAACTATTAATTATTTTACTATTTCAATTAATTAAGTTGAATTCCAATATTACCCTTCTTAAAGATAAATACAAGAACCTAAATATAAAATTAAATTTAAAATTAATTCAATGAAAATAACTTTAAACCAATTCAAACACATTACAAAAATTCTAATAAGAAGATAAACACAAGAATTATTCAAAAAAAAAATCAAACATGTGATCCTGAACTTTTAATTTTTTGCAGGCAATATGTTGTGGTCCTTTTTTACTATTATTATTAAAATCACTAGTCTCCATAGTGAACCGGCACCATGACATAAAGAATAAAAAAATAGATGGAGGCTACATAATCTCGCCCACTAAACTTACTAAGAAGATACTTCAAGAAAAAAAAAACAAAGAAAGAACTAAACTTAAAAAATAAACTAAGAAAGTTCATTATACATAAAGAGGCGAGACCACTACCTTGGCCCAATTGTTGGAACTTCAAACCTTTTGGAGCTAAGCCCACTATCGTGATTAGTAGAATTGAGAGGAGTAACTAAGGGCATGTTTGGTAGGTATTTATTTTTATTTTTTTTTAAAAAAAAAATTTAAAAAATTCAACTCAAAATCAATTTTATTTTTTTACTTTCTAAAATTTATTTTACTTTATTTTTTCTCGTTAAATTTCTTTTTAAAACACCATAACTTTAAATTCAAAAATCAAAATTAAATAAAAAATATATATTTAAAACATACTCGTCGAGATGTATAAAATAAGATCCATTGTGACTATTTTTTTAAATTTTTTTTATGAAATTTTTTAGTTGGTTGAAAAAAACTCAAACTCAAACAAAAACCAAATTCACTTTTCAACATACTTCCAAATTCTACCAAACACCATATTTTAAAAACTCAACTTAAAAACTCAATTCAAAACATCCACCAAACATCTTCCAACTGGGAAATATTTAGGTCCAATTAAAGGAACTAAACTTCTGCACTCGGGTCAAGAGCAGAGTCCATGTGGGAATCTTGCAAAAAAAAGGGGTTTAATCCCTTTCTACGAAGCAAAAATTGTCCCTTTTCTCTATCTACTTTGCATCTTGGTAAAGGAACATGCAGCATGGATTTATAAGAAACAAGATTTGAAGCATTGACAATGATCCCCGCCTTTTCCAACAAACTCATCCAGCAAGGCCTCTGTTGATTTGATTTTTAAGCCCTATGAAGATCTGGCCTTACAGGTACAGTTTGATTGCGAACTTACTTTCTTTCAATAATACGACATACTACTTAATCATAAGCTACTATGAATAGATAATATGCCCTTCGTTTAATCTTCGATAAACCTAAAACAAAGTACATAGATAGGAATAAGAGATCAATATTTTGAAGTTTGTTTAAAGACATATTATATATATAAGGTGCAATGCTCACCCTATTTTATATTATGTCTACCAGAAAATGAAAAAAATGTAACTTAATATATTTGCTAGAAAATTTTAAAAAATAACTTAATATCTCTGGCATAAAATAAAAAATATGTAACTTAATATATCTGACAGAAAATTAAAAAAATGAAGGTTAATTTGTCTGCAAGAAAATCAATTAGAAAAACGTAACTTAATATGTTTGCTTGCCATTATTGGATAATTGTGATTCAAACATATTTGCAGCTTCAGTTTCATATTATGTCTGGTTAGTTTGAGACATTTACATTTATTTATTTTTTGAATAATTCTTCTATTTATCTTGTTGTTTGGATTTATTGTGATATGTGTTTGAATTTATTTTTGTTGATTGAATTATGAATTTATTTGTATATTTATTTTCTTGTATTTATCTTTAGAAAGGGTAGTATCAGAATTCAATTTAATTAATTAAAATAGTAAAATTATTAATATTTTGTCCTTAATTAAAAAGTTATCCTCTAAACTAATTAATTCAAAGGAATGTCCTTTAATAAAAAGAAAGTGTGATATTTGTCCTTTAAAACAAAAGCCCATTTTTTTTTATTTTTTCACTTTTTAAGAAAAAAATAGTCTAATGAAAGTTAAAAATAATTTCTATATATTCCACTTATTGCATCAACACACCTTAAATACAACCTAAAAAATTATCATATTTTGACCAATGAGTAATAGCTTATTTTTTTTAGTTAAATATTATAAGGCTAAAATTTTGAATTTTGAATCTCTAAATTAAATAATTTTGGATATGTCAAAATTAAGAAAATAAAGATTAAAGCTAACGCTAATTCATATATACAATTTTTAAATCAAAGAACGCCCAAAAAATGAAAAATAAAATATGAAAACTAAAATTAATTAGAAGGTCTACGAGAGAGAGAGAGAAAATTGCCACTATCTTTCTAAGCCTTTCGGATTTAAAAGTTAGTGGTCAATCTATGAACACTGAAATGTGCTTTATTTTGTATATACATATTGTTATTGTACACAATAAAACACTGTTTAACAATCCATTATATTTACTCGCTTCCTAAGTATCGAATATATATATACACTCAATACTTAGGGGTTGAGCTATTGTTGAGTACAAAAATAAAATATTGGCTCGATCCTTAAATACCAAATATGTGCACATATACTCTGTGCTTAGTAGCCAACTAAATGTGCGCATACTCGATACTATATATGGGATATTTTTTGGAAAAAATATAAATATACCTACGTGAAGAACTTAAAATTTAACTTTAGAGTATGCACTAAAAATTAAATCCGATTGCAAAACGTGACCCCATGCGGATTCGTCTTGGAACTGTAATTTGCACCCCTTGAGGGCGTAAGAGTGAGCCTTATTTTTCTTGAATGTTTAATAAGCTCATAAGAGGTGATTACTTATAAACTCATCAATTTTTTTACTAAGTTTACATGTGAATTTTACTCATTTTCATTCCATTTTTCTATCTCAAGTAACTAATTTTTTGTGAGAATTACTCATTCACCTCATAACCATTTTGAGAAAACAAATATACGATTTCGATATCCTTATAAAGGAGAATATGAATCTATAATAACATTTCATAACCAAGTGTGAGGTCCCACTGAAAATTATCCTAAAAATGGCTTGAAAATGGTATTTTTATCCATTTTTCAACACTACCAAGGTAAATCATTTCTTAAATCTACTTTTTAATATTAGATATAAGTTTATTTCTTGATTACTTGCATAATATTAGTTTTGTTTTTTGATTAATTGCATAATATTATTAATGCTATTATCTTTATAGTCAAATTTTATGACTTTAAATATGTTTTTGTATGTTTTGAATTTTGCTCCCCTTCATCAAATTCCTGGCTTCACTATTGCTTACACCCTTATAGGGATGGCAAAAAAACCAAACTAGCGGGTTTTTTTGAGTCGTGGTCAAGTTTGGGTTTTAAAAAAAAAAACCAAGCCGTATACATATATTTATATATATATATATAGGGCTTTTTTAGTTACCCCCTATTTCTAATGTGAAATTAAAGACACCTTCCTACATTCATAATTCTTTGACTTAACCCCCCATGATTTGACAGATCTCTAACACAATCCAAAATTTTCTTGTAGTGACCATTATGCCCCCATCTTCAACTTTAAACTATCTTCTTCACTCCCAACAACCCTAATTTTCCCCATCTTTTTCTCGTTATTTGAATTATTTTGCCCAATCAAATTGAGCATTCCCTTCCACCCACCATCAAAATCACTACCAAATAATAAATCTCCATTCTTGTTCTCCATTACTATTCGCTCTTTATTAAATTTCATTCATCTTTCTCTACAATTAAGAGGAGTAAAACAAAGTGATGAGCAAATCAAACTCCAATTCTCATCAAATTCTCTCAAATTTAACTACTCCCCTCAAACCCCAATTCACCACCACCAGCGCCACCAGGGAACCACCATTGCCAAAATCCTACCAAAGATTCGGGAAGTGTGAGAACCTCGATCTATATGCTGCTAGATCTAGATGTTATATTTGCTCATCTTTTGATTCTCGAATTTTGGCCAATCTATATACTGACCTTAAATATAGTAACCAGTATATTTTACACAAAACAGACAAAAGAATAGATTATCGCCCATACGAAAATACCATGGGTGGCCTACGAAGCAAAATCTAGTTTCAAGGGCTAGGTTACGAAGAGGGAAGGTGTTAGGCACCCTCTCCGCCCTTTCAGCCTCTTAATACATATGTTGTAATGATAATATCCATGTCTAGATCTGCGTTCTTGAATATTTACATATGAAGTGTGAATCTTGATGCTTTTAAAAAAAACATTATGTTTGGTGTAATAAATGAATAAGATGTATCAGGTAATACCACCGGTTGGCGGCAGTGGGGAGTCGGTAGGTTTACCCTTATTAACTGACACCTTCCTGATTTTTTAGATTCTGCCTATCCTTTGTTTTACAAATAAATCACTGATGTATGTCTTGTTATGTAAAAGATTCATTAAAACATTTATGTCTTTGGCTGGAGTTCTCATGCATTATTTTTATAAAAGAAAGTTGCTTCCAATTTTTTTAAAGAAATCTTGGCAGTATAACTGGAGTATTAATATCCTCATGAAATAACCGACATGATCTTAACCCTTTGAGAACTAGTGAGCTCACAACTGGTCAGATTTGAGGTTAAAGATCAAATATGAGAAAAAATAGGCCGATCGGCACCTGGTAGTGCATGCTAGCACCTACCTTTTTCGTCCTTTTAGTTTTTTTATTCGGATTTTTAATTATAAATATTCAAGACATTGATCTGGACTAAATATGCTTGTACCACTATGATATGATTAGATCTACTATTAAAAGTAAATCTCAATGATGTTTAAGATGAAGAAAATTGAAACTAGTTGAGAGAAGGAGGTTACCTAAAATGGACAACTCTTGTCTTGTCTCTTTCTTCTTTAGGATAAGGGATGGTGGTGGACCTTTGTGTATTTCTTTTATTTTAAGGTTGTCTCCTTTTTGTGGTAAAAGGAAGATGGTTGGTGAATGTGGGACAATGGTTAGGCTAAAGAGTGATGGAACTGATGGAAAATAAGAGAATATATTGGATCTTTTCCTCCTTCCGCTCTCAGCAAGTGGGTGGGGTATTTATACCCATATAAGTCGCTTTCAATTGGGCAAGCAGTGGTATAGTGCGGATCGAAAAGTACACATGTTAAACCAATCAAATCACTCAGTCAACTTTCTTCCTACTAACAAAATTCAAAAATTTGTTTGGGTCAGCAGGGGGTGGTGTCGATCATCACCTGGTCGGGTACCAATCGTCACTTTGAGATTTTTGTTAGCTATTTCTACAGCTCCATCAGTTTGTTTTTCCTTGGAAGTGACTGCCATTGTCCGAGACAATTTTGTGAGGGACCCCATAACAAAAAATAATATTCCTTTGAATAAAACAAGCTACTTTGCGAGCGGTGAGGTTGGTGTATGCTTCAACCTTTACCCACTTTGTAAGATAATCAATGGCCACCAAGATGTACTCATTTCCACAGCTGGCTTTGGGGGAAATATTGCCAATTACATCTATCCCCCACGTTGAGAAAGACTAAGAAGAGGTCATAGTGTATAACTCAAGAGGCGGCCACTTTTGAGCTTTGGTAAACTTCTAGCATTTCTGACATCTTTGAACGTATTTGCTGCAGTCGTGGTGCATGGTCGTCTAGTAATACCCTTTTCGCGGGATCTTTTTTACGAGCGTGTGACCACTCATATGAGGACAGCATTCGCCCTAGTGGATTATTTCAATTATTTCTATAGCTTGCTCGTCTTCTAGGCACTTCAAATGAGTCACATCCAAGTTTCTTTTATACAATTGACCATCGGATATGATGTAATGGACAGCCAGTCTTTTGAGGGCAATGCAATATTTCTTCGTGCTCCTTTTAGGGTAGGTAAATGACACTAACCGGTTCCAAATGTCAAAATACCAAGCAAATGGATTAACTGACAAGCGCTCTACTTCCCTAATTTCAAAACAATATGCCGGTTTGATAGTTTTTTCAACCACAAACTGGAAAACGGTAACTTCTTTAGGGATATCAACAAGGGAAGCCAGGGTTGCAAGAGCATCAGCAAAATTGTTCTTTTCTCGGGGAAGGTGGAATAAATGAATTTCTTTAAACGGGAGGCCTTCTTCTCAAGGCAAGCATGGTATGGAGCCAACTTCTTTTTGTTACTCTTCTAATGACCTAGGATTTGTTCGATGATCAAAGTTGAGTCCCCATATACCTCCAATCTTTTGACTTCTCTTTCCAGGGCCATTCGTAATCCGGCGATGCATGTTTCATATTCGGCCGCATTGTTGGTACATTCGTAGCTCAGCTTAATGGCAAGGGGTTAATGTTCTTCATTGGGGGAGACCAGCAACATTCTGACACGACATTCTTTTTTATTAGATGCACCATCAAAGTATAACTTCCAGTTAGCTTCTCTAGAGATGATTGAGATCAGTTCATTTGGGAACTCTGCTTCTTCCCATTCTTTACTTGCTATAGGATTTTTGACTAGATAGTCAGCAACTGCGCCTCCTTTGACAGCCTTTCAGGTAAGATATGAGATGTCATATTTTGAAAGCAAGAACAGGTATTGTGCCATGCAGTTAGAGAGCATTGGCTTCTTAAAAAGATATTTGAAAGGTTCCATTTGGGAAATCAATTTCACTGAGTAATGTAACAGGTAATGCCGTAATTTTTTGGTTACCCCCACGAGTGCAGCATAAATTCTCTTCGAAGTTCTTCAGTGCTAATAAGTGTCCTTCTCTACTCTTTGATTTGATAATCATGTTATCTACATAGACCTCTACTTCTTTATGGATGAGATCGTGTAGAATGGTCATTGCAGCTCTTTGGTAAGTGGCCCCTTCGTTCTTTAAGCGAAATGGGATGACAGTGTAGCAATATGTTTCCTAAGGCAGAAAGTAGTTTTCTTTTGGCTGTCTGGGTGCATCTTGATTTGATTATAGCAAGCGAAGCCATCCATGAAAGTCTTAAGAGCATGCGTAGCCGTGTTGTCCACAATCATATCTATGTTGGGAAGAGGGAAGTCATCCTTTGGACAAGCCTTGTTTAAATCCCGAAAGTCTATGCATATACGAACCTTACCATTAGACTTGGGGATGGGCACTATGTTGGCTAGTCATTCTGGGTATTCGACAACTCGGATAAATTTAACTCGCAATTGTTTTTCCAAATTCCTCCTTCACTTAAAAAGACTACTTTAGACGAAGTTTTCTTTGTTTTTGTTTGATGGGCTTGCATCCTGGAATTGTTTGGATTTCATGCATAACAATTTCGGTGTAAATTCTAGGCATGTCCGAATATGATCAGACAAAGATATCTACGAATTCTTTCAAAAGTTGGGTCATCGATTCATGCTCCTTCAGGGAGAAGGTATAACCTATCTTGAGTTCTCGAGGATCATCAACATCTCACAAGTTGATTGTGATGAGATTGTCTTCATTTGGTTCTGCATGCCTCTTTTCTTTCTCTAAAAATCTATCTACTTCATCGGGCTCCTCGTTTGGTGCTTCTAAAAAATCTCCTTTGGAAGTGCATGGCGTTTCTTCTCAACTGGAGATGGTAGAGTCTTGGAACATGATCGACAGACTCAATAACCCGTGCTTTAGCTGCGAGGCTCTAGAGATGAACCAATTTTCCAATAATCCAGTAGGGTCTTTGATTGTTTTATTGAGGTTCCCAAGGTTTTCTTCAATTGCATTGACACTTGCTAACTCTTCTACTTTAGTGACATGGATGGCTTCCATTGCCGGAATTAACCTCTTGGCTTTAACCAGCTCTTCATTTGCTTTAACCTTATTTTCTTCAAAGATTGCTTTTATTGTAACGGCCACCCCTTCTTCTTTAAAGTCTTTCTACGGACAAGTCCAAACGAGCCTGCTTTTGCTAGTTTCCACTCAATGTCCCCCGACATCAATGGGGTATAAGTCATTTATAAAGAAAATTTCCCATCTTGAGAGTTTTTCTCCTTTAGCATTGAACTACGTTTTTGGGAAACCAAAATAAGGAGCTTTATCACATTCTTTTATGAAATATTCATTGAGCATATGAAAGTATGGATTGAGTAGGGAAGCAAATATATTGTTGCAGGCCACCCATTCCGATCATAGCCTCCCTTATTGCTTTTCGGTTTCCTCTTCCCTTCTGCATATAGCCCTTTTCTTCCTTCCTTGTTCAAATTCTTCTGGTGTTGGTGTGTATTCTGGGCCAAAGGTACCCTTATGAAGTGGCTCAGGAATAGGTGCTCGAATTCCTTGTTAATTCTTGCCTAGCCCTAGTCTCGGCATAAAATTTATCTTGTTTAAGATCCGGAGGGTCTTGAGGTTTCCCCTAGCAGAAAGTCTGGTGCCACCTCATGGCTCATTCCCATTTCAATGTAATGTACCCGGTAGTCGTTAATGATGAAACCACTCAAAAATATAGTGTCATCTCTAGGCTGGATTTTAAGGACAAGCAATGACCCTGTTTTGCTTTGTGAGCCGAGGGCAGCGTCTCCTTGAATGGTTACCACATGCTTTTCGAGGACTTGGAATTTGATTGCACATAAGACTGGGCCTATGGTTACCTTAAGATTGATAATGCCGATCACCTCTGTCTGTGTGTTATCATAAGCCCTGACAATTATCGCTGATGAAGTGAAATCTGATGTTTGCAAGCCAAGGCAGCTGCTAGTCTTCAAAGGCATGACATTAATCATTGAGCCATTATCGACGAGGACCTGTGGGATCCTTTTACCATGAGCTTCTACAATAATATGGAGAGCCAAGTTATGATATCTGCCATGACATGTGAGGTCTTTATCAAATAAAACCAGGTGATTTTGGACAGTGAGTGAACTGATTGTAATAATCATTTCATCAAGGATCAATTTTGCAGGAACATTAATCTTCTTAAATTCCTTAGAAATGGTAGAACGATCGGCGTATGAGGAAGCTAGTAAAATCCATAGAGAAATATTCGCTGGTGTTTTCTTTAATTGCTCCATTATTTTATCGTTTTTGGGCCAAAGTGTAGGGTTACATTCTATCTCCACGGATTCTACCGGTGAGTCTTTGGTTGAGTTGCTCCCTCTTAGGCGCTCCAGTTAATAGTGCCTCTTAGATCGTGTCAAGTGATCCACTTCTTTCGCATTCTCTTGCGTAGCCTCCATTTCAAAGTGCTTCAAGAGTTCACTCAGGCTTAATGATCCTGAGGGTGCAACTATTTGGATGTTGGAGGTGATTTCAGAAATTCTCACAGGTTGACCGTAGCTTCCTCTAGTTTTTAGCATAAAGATGGATGGTTCAGTATTTAACGGGGAGGCGTGATCTTTGCGCTTCTTAAATGGCTGCAGGACCTTGAGTTTCTTAGTGAGCATTTTAATTTTCCCAAAAGCAGACTTCTCCCCGGGAATTTCAAAAGGTAGGTATTTGAGTTTCTTAAGTACCTGTTTGGTAGGGCTAGCTCCTAAAGATTTTGTTAAGAAAGGTTTTATTTGGCCTTATAGGTTTTGGCTTGATTATTGTGGGTTGAGGGTGATTTAGCACTTTCCTCATCTTTAGGTGGAAAAATGGATTGACAGAGGATGACACTTCCTTTTGGAGAGACCTTTTTATTGGGAGCTTACTTCTTTTGGCTTGCGGACGATGGCTTAACATTTCCCACCATTGGGATTCCTATAGGGGAAAGTCTGAGATCCAACCGCAAGTGCCTTCTTCTATTGGCCTAGCTATCGGGGGTATGGCATGTAGAGGGATTGGGTTAAAAATTGGACTCTCTGCCTCGGAGGATGTTTCCATTGTTCCTTTGTTTCGATCTTCTACTGATGGAGTCTCTGGAATAGGAATCTCAGTCTTGGTAAGGTTTGAGTCATCAGAATTTGACTTACACCAGCCAATTGGTCCTTCTTCATCTTCGCTTGGATCTTCTTTAGATGAGTCCATAAAGGGTTATTCGTCGGAAAGATGCCTTCAATTAGGGCCCATTTGATATATCTCATCTCTTGGATCTTCATCTTCCCCAAATAGATACAAAGGTAGTCCCATAACAGTGGTTAAGCATATTGAAATGAAAGATTATTACTTAAGCATATGTAAAAAAAAGAGCTTATTCCTCTTAGAGACATGGCTATAACTGGTCCCTAGTTGTGAACACCTCATTTTGCAACTTTCGCAAGAGTCCCGATCTCTAGGAAAATGAACACGCATGCATGCATGAGCATTCATAGATGTACACAAACTATGTACATGTGAACAAGTCAAAGAAGGAAGCAGAAAGGACACCCGGACGAAAAGTTACGAGAATTACCCGAAGCTACCGGAGCCGAAAGCTGTCAATCTTGTGAAGACTTTTACAATAAGACTTATCCAATTCTGATCATCCTCCAACTTTGAAGGCTGTTAGATAATTTCATAAGGAGCAGGATATTAGAAAATCAGCTCGATCTGACGATCGGATGTCCAAAATTTTGAAAAACTGGGATTCATTTTGAGTAATCAAATGGATGCCTTTCTGAAGTCAAAATGAGCTCCAATTTGGTTAGTATATATGTATTGTTTTGTGAAAGAACATATCTAAAATTAAGCTTTATCGGAGATGGGATCATTAAGAATTAATTCATTTATCGTGCAATTCTAGTCAAAATATCCTTCGTAGCAATTAGAGTAAATGGAGACCTTCCCAAGCTCCAATCAATCTCAAATTTGGGTACAAGCTCTAAAAAATTTGGAGGGAAAACATACCCAAAATTCAGGAAAATCCAAAAGCTAGAAGTTCATTGGTCATACAACAAGTGAGGTTGTTGTACGCAAATACGTCTCCTACGCTGGAAAAACTCTTTGTACCAATCTGAGGAAACCATGTCCTTCCCGAACTCCGATCGGCTTCACATTTTGATAAGGTCTAGAATACTTTTATTGACAATACATATCCAAAAATCAGAATCATTAAATGTCTAGAACTTGACTTGTCGTACAACAAGTGACCTTATCTACAATAAGTACCTTTCCTATGCGGAAACAAACTCTTTGTACCAATCAGAGCAAAAGGAGTCCTTCTCGAACTCCGATCGACCTCAAATTTTGACATGATCTAGAACACTTCTATTTCTAACACATATGAAAACACAAGTATGATCCAACGGTGGTAAGGCTTTGCAGTAAGCTCCAAGAGTCTATGTTAAAATCTATTTTCTTGCTCTCCAAGCATTTTTCAACTATAAATAACCCTCCCCCCTCCATTCATATTATTCATCAACAATCAAGGGGATTTCATGGTACACACTAAGAGACCCTTAGTATCTCCCTCCTAGAGGACTCGGGTATAATTTTCTCTCTCTTTTTTTATTTATTCACTAGTCTTATTGTAGGTCGAATTATAACCCTAGAGAGGGGTGAATAAGGTTTTAAAATACTTAATGTGGAATTTAAAAACATTTCGAAAATGTTTAAGTAAAACAAATTAACTAGACAAGTTTATCAAGGAATGCAATCAAATAAACAATCAAGCAAATAAACAATCTCAAGCAAGCAATAATGTAGCAAGTAAATAAAGAGATTGAGTTAGAAAGATTGAACCAATTTGAAATCCAAGGCTTTTTGTCCTCGCGGTTTTAGTTTACCAAACCATAGTCCGCGCTCGGTTAGTTCTCCGAGAATTCCACTAAAATCAATCTCTTTCCGGGTGAAGATCAAACCACTACAAGTGTATTCTTCTCACACACTCTACAAGTATTGCTTTACCATAATACTCTCACAAGATACCCTCTTGCTAATTTGTGAGATTTACCTCTCATAATTTCTAAACAAGAATTTACCTTCTTGTTGTCCTATGAGATTTACCTCTTACAATTGAATTCTAATTGTTTGGTGATTCACACAAATTTACAATAACTCTTAAGTGTTTAAAGAATACAATAGAAGCTCACACTAGAGTTAATTGTTTGATCAAGATTTATAGCTCAATAAGAATGATTGATCAAAAACAATTTCTTGAATCTTTTGATATTGAAGATAGATGAAGAATATAGTATGAGAGTGATTCAAGGTGGTCAAAATGTATCTTAGATAGTGTATATATAATCCCAAAAGAGATATAGCTGTTCTAGAGGTTTGGTAGAAGTTTGGTACCAAAAATGGTTAAAAAATAGAAATCCAACAGCTGTATTCTGAAATATCAATCGACTGAGCGAATCCATCAGTCGACTGGTGGACGCTTGGTCGACTGAGCAAAGCTGCTTAGTCGACTGATGGGCTTTATCCATCACGCCAAAATCCCAATTTTTGAACTTTTGCATTTTAGCTGCAAAATCAATTCTAATGCTTTGGGAACATTAAAAATAAGTTCATAAGACACCTATTTTCGAGAAAACTTAAAATGTGATCATTTGAAATTAATATGAATTTATTTGAAAACCGATTTTTGCAAGAATGATGTTTTTAAAGAAATTTTGATTCAAACTGATTTTAATCAATCTAGGAATGCAATATCAATATGCATGAGCTATATAAATAATCAAATAAGAAACTTTACATTAATCTTAAGCAAATACTCAATTACCGAATAGGTGAGTCTTCGAATGCTTTGATTTGTTTCTTCAAATTGATTCTTCCTTGAAACTTTTCCTTTGAAGCTTTTGCATATGATCATTGATCTTGATCTTCATGAATTTGCATTGTGATGAGTTTGATCTTCTTGCTAGTTCAATGCTTCGTTTATTTGATCGGATATTGATTGAACGATCCTTGTCATGCGGCATGCTTTCTTGATTTTCCAAGTAAGAAAACTATAATCTTAAATCAAGAAACATGTTAAATTACACATGATTGATTTATTGTTATTATTAAAATAAGACTAAGACCTAGAAGGTCAACACTTATAATTCATATTCTTGTCTGCGTATTTTCTATCACTTTATAGCTTTTTATAACCCTTTTTCAAATTCTTTTTCAAAACCAAAGGCGTATAACAAACCCTAATCCAATTCCAAAATAGTATTATTACTTTCTTACTTTTCCAAAAGCCCGAATTAGCGGCATTGTTATACGAAAGAATCGATAATCGCTATATATTCAATCTAACTCATAGATTGTGGTGTACATGTGATAAATACTTGATTATGAGAATACCAGTGCCATCTATACTAGTTTAATCAATAGACTATGGTACATAAGTGGTCAACTCGCCTCATATCATATCGAGTATAAGATTCTACATCGAATCAATTTCCGAAAATTCCAATGATTTACAAAATCACTTGTTTCATTGTATATACTATTATCAAACTCTCTTTTTCAAATCACACACACACATTGGTACAAAGAATGTAACTCGATCCTTTCTCAAAGAAGAAAGAAACCAGCCAAAAGTTTTTATTTTTTTTAAAAAAAAGAGATCACACTAAAAATTTCTCTCGTTATCTCTCTATGTCTTCTCAGAGATTCTCACCCCCTTAGCAAATCATCAACTCTTATATCAACCTTTACCCTAGCCAGTAGGAGTTCTTATATCCCCAACAGATCACCAACTCTAAGCCTTTATCCTAGCTAGTAGGAATTCTCATACCCCCTCAGCAGACCATCAATCATCATGTCCCTAACTGACATTCACCATTTCACATACTTCGCTACAGCGGGGGGCTCGCCCCTTTATACGGTCCACGCACTTCACTAAAGCAGGGGGCTCACCCTTCTTCGTGGTCAACACACTTCGTTAAAGCAGGGGGCGCACCCCTCTACGCAGTCCACACGCTTCAGCAGGGGGCTCACCCCTCTACGCAGTCCACACGCTTCGCTAAAGTAGGGGGCTCATCCCTCTGCGCAGTCCACACGCTTCGCTAAAGTAGGGGGCTCACCCCTCTGCGCAGTCCACACACTTGGCTAAAGTAGAGGGGTCACCCCTCTACACTGTTCAAACAAAACAAAAGAATGAAAACTGTTGACAGATCTGTCCCTGTCTATGGGGGTACATCAGCTTAACACCAGAATCAGAATTATTAATAGAGTCATCCCTGCTTGTAGGAGTACATTAGTTTAATAAGATAGCAAAACGTTGACATAACCGTCTTTACCTGTAGGAGTACATCAGCTCAAAGCCAGAATCAGAATTATTAACGAAACCATCCTTGCATGTGAGAGTACATCAGTTTAACAAAATCGTTGACAGAACCATCCCTACCTGTCGGAGTACATTAGCTCAACACCCGAATCAGAATTATTAACTAAACCGTCCCTGCCATTAGGAGTACATCAGCTTAACACACGAATTAGAATTGTTAACAAAACCGTCCCTACCTGTGAGAGTACATAAGTTTAACAAAGTCATTGATAGAACCGTCCCTGCCTGTGGGAGTACATCAGCTTAACACCCAAATCAAAATTATTAACAGAACCATCTGTGCTTGTAAGAGTACACCAACTCAACACCCAAATCAAAATTATTAACGGAACCGTCCCTGCCTATGGGAGTACATCAGTTTAACAAAATCGTTGATATAACTATCCTTGCCTGTGAGAGCACATTAGCTCAACACCTAAATCAAAATTGTTAACGGAACCGTCCCTACCTGTGGGAGTACATCAGTTTAATAAAATCGTAGACAGAACCGTCCCTGTCTGTGGGAGTTCATCAAGTTAACAACCAAATCAGAATTGCTAACAGAACCATCCTCGTCAAAGAGGAAGACAACAATTTAGCTCATCACAAGAAATCACCGATCCATCCCCAACGGAGAGAAACGAGCACAACACATCATTTGCATAGCATTGCTTTTAAAATATCACTTGTGATTTATGCGAGTGCTGCAAAATAATGCGTTCTCGTTATCGACCTAGTTTTTTTGCTTCACAAAGAACCCATGCCGAGAGGGTCTATGAACACCTTATTATGCAACCTTCGCAAGAGTCCTAATCTTTAGGAAAATGAACACGCATGCATGAATGAGAATTCATAGAAGTACACAAACTATGTACATATGATATAGGTCAAAGAAGGAAGCAGAAAGAATACCCGAACGAGAAGTTACGAGAATTACTAGAAGCTGCCGGAACTGAAAGCCGTCAATCTTGTGAAGACTTGTACAATGAGACTTATCCAATTCTAATTATCCTCCGACTTTGAGGGCTGTAGATAGTTTCATAAGGAGTAGCATATTAGAAAATCAGCTCGATCTGGCGGTCGAATCTCCAAAAATTTGAAAAACTGGGAGTTCATTTTGAGTAATCAAATGGAGGCCTTCCCGCAGTCGAAATGAGCTCCAATTTGGTTAGTATATAGGTATTGTTATGGGAAAGAACATATCTAAAACTCAGTTTTATCGGAGATGGGATCATTAAGAATTAATTCATTTATCGTGCAATTCTAGTCCAAATATCCTTCATAGAAATTAGAGTAAATGGAGGCCTTCCCGAACTCCGATCAAGCTCAAATTTGGATACAAGCTCAAAAACATTTAGACGGAAAACATACCCAAAATTTAGGAAAATCCAATAGCTAGAATATAACATCCCATGTAACACCCCCGCCTTAATCTACAGGATAACATCCGTACTTAAGGCCTGAAGCGTTACTCACCCATCCTAGTAAAACTAGGATAGGCGTATAAGAAGAGAATCAGTACACCACAACACATATACATCAGGTATTCTAGACGTAGGACATGTCAAAAACGTAGCATCATGTCCAAGCATGCATCACACCTATACATGTATAGGAATTCAAAACCACATGCGTTCCAAAAATATATACAATCCTCGGGCCCGTCGTGGCTTCCTGAAAAAAACATATGCATATATATATAACAAAAGTGAACTGTATCAGAGCTTCTATTTCATCCCTGATCCCATGGCTTCTTTGTCCTCCTGGGACTCGTGAGTACCTGTGGTAGTTTTAGAAAAAGGGGTGAGCTATACGCTCAGTAGAGGTAAATAATCATAGAGAAAACACAATTTAGTGGAAAACCATTTATTCATTTCTCAATGCAATGTACATGCCAATGCAGGTTACCTCCCATGTGTCAACCATAGATTCACATAGCTCGAATGTGCCAATGCTGGTCCCGAATACCAAGTGGCCTGACTGCCATCCGCTCACAGCCATAAGTTGGCCCAACGGCCTTATAGAATAGCATGGCCCATCGGCCCCAGAACACATCAATAGATCACAATTTGGACCTCAAGTCCGCCGATATAATCATAACCACAGAACCATCAGTGCCTTGCCAACTTGCCTATGTTCCCGGGCTCCACACCAGTGGCCGATAGGCGGCCATACATTGCTCCCCCAGGGGTTTAGGGCTTTTCAATCCAAGGGCACCGAGCCTTGCCTATTTTTTCCATCCCGACAAGCACTTATATTAATACAACCATCTGTTCTCGAGAGACACCAACTCTCCATCTTATTCACGAACCAAAGAATCCTTCACAAAGGCCAATAATGGAACCACAAACCGAAAAATTGATCCAGAGCTTGTCATGATCTTTCCGAGCCTTTGGTTGACACAATAATGATATATACAGTATGCATACATGCTCATTTATACAAACATCAAGTAAACTATGCCATACCCACTCAAGTACAACCAATTTTATATCTCTTGGTGTGTATAAATCAATCAATAGTTTCATTTTTCCCACAAACAATATCCACATTGCCAAGAGATATCATATGTGATTCCAATAACATAGTAAAACCAGTGGGTAAGGCATATCATGCTTTACATCTTGCAAACATAGTTTTATAAATCATACAAACAATATAAACCCTTTTTTACCTTCAAGTTTTTCACATAAATAATCAATCAAAAACCATGATTCTCGAATAATAAAAGCATAATATCAGGTTTTGAAAGCCATAGAACCCCTACCTCGTGTTTACTAGCCGAATAGAAGAAAAGAAGATGAGAACTCAAGCTCTCCCAAGCAACCTGAAGGAAGAAGAAGATGAATAGTGAGCTAAAAGAGGATTTCAATGAGTTTGGAGCGCAAATCTTCAATCGAGAGTGAAAAATATGCGAGAATCGCTTAAAACACCTCTCATTCTCTCTCTAGAACTCTCTAGAAGTGTGTGGGGGGGGAGGTTGGGTCGAAATATAAGAGAAAAGGAGTTAAAATGCACTTAAAATGAACTAAGTCAGTGCACTGTTGCAGGTGCCGGACTGGTATGCCAAAAATAGGATACCGGTCCGTAGACCAGATTTCCCCGAATTTTTATATGCTGGACTGGTATGGAAAAACTGCATACCAGTCCGCAGCCAAATTTTTTTCTAAAATACATAAGCTGGACCGGTATTCAAAAACCCAATACCGGTCCGCGAGTAAACTTTTTCCCAAAACTTGTTTTGGCCATAACTTCTCGCTCGGAACTCCGATTGAGACGATCTTTATGTCTACAGAAAGGTATTTTCCAAATTCACAATTTCCACACAAAGTAAACATATTTTTCATAAAAACAAACACAAAGTGTTACATCCCGTGTTACGAATTATAGACTTTGAGTCCAAATCGCATCACAAAAGTCGAGTTTACTAGTAAAATTTCCAGCATTCTCGCGTAGAAATTATTTTCGTCGACCAAACTTGTAAAATTCATCAAAAATTCATTTTAACTCCTTTTTAAGTGAATCCAAAGCCATATGTTAGATAATGAGCTATATTTTGACATATATTTTTGTGACATCTTCAGCGAATAACAGGCCACTGTTGTAGGTAGGTTGGTGAATTTATTTAGAATTCTAGAGCATTCTTTCTTCCTTCATATATATATGTTACCCCTAATTTGAGAGGAGGATTTCTCTCATTTTCCTCTTCACCTTCTCTCCACATTTTTGCTTTCGAAAATACTTTGGATCACGATTCACCTTGAAGGAAACTTGCTCTAAGTGTCAAGAGGAATGAGGTGACATAGGGATTTTAAAGTTTCATTAGACGGGGCTCTGATAATCCTCTTTCTTCCTTTCTTTCGGCTCACACTTTCGAGGTAGGGGTTTACTTGTCTTCCAAACCCGAAATATGATTTCGTTTGATGAAATTTACCATGTTTAAATCATGTTCTTCTAAATATATATGTATATATATATACATGACTATTAAATCGATGTGTTATGATTTATAAACTCCTACTATGCATGTCTAGGAACAATACATGCCATTTTCACTTAAGATACATAAGATAATGGAATCATAGATATGATATATTCCATGATTGTATGGATGTTACATGTTAATAAAGTTGATTTGTTGATGAGATATATACATCATGGAATATGTTGAGATTTGTTGAAGTGTGTATGGCATAGAATGTTTCAAGTGCTTATTCAATGGCATGTGTACATGTTTGCATTCTTTTGTGTCAACCAGAAGCTCGGCAATGTAATGGAAAGCTCAGGAGTATTCTTATGACATATGGCATGATATCTATCTCTTGAAAGGCTTATATTCCATGTCTATAATGATGGATAGTCTCCATGGTCGTATAAACATTTCTGGATTTGTGATTATGATTCTCGGGAGCTTGGGGTTAAGTTTTCTATTTATGATCTTAAAAGTTCTTTAAGCTTGTTGTGACATTCTCAGTTGTGATATGATCTCGGGATGAGATAAATTATCTATATCTATTGTGGCCTTCCGTCGGTGAAGGGAATGATTGTGATTAGTGTTTGTCGGTATGAAAATAAATAGGGCCTAGTGCCCTTGGGTTGAAAATCCCTAAACCTCCGGAGGGGTAGCAAATCGTAAGCTGTCTAAAGTCAACGGTCTAAAAATCTAGAGAACGGCAAGACACTAACGATTCGGTTGTTGTAATGTTCTGTTGACGTGACATTGGTGGACTATGGTCCAGTTGTTTATTATCTGTTGATATTCTCCCAAGACGGAGAGGCCATGTTATAATGATATAAGGAATATTCTTTCGGGCGGTCAGGCCCAGTATTCTTATTATGGTTATGGCTTGGCTCGGCTTCTATATCTCTTGGCAAGGCTGGCTTATGATCTCGGGCGAATGGGCCCATATTATGATTTGTTCGGCTCTATAAATGATTCGATGACTCGGTGCAGTGGTTGACATAAGGGAGGTAACCTGCATTTGCATAAGCATGCTTTGTTTTATGATATGGTGATTAAAATGGTTTGTTAAGCATGATTTGTTAAGAACCGATTAAATGTATTTTTAAACATTAATATCCATGTTTTCCCCCGTACTGAGATGTGAGCTCACTCCGTTTTATAAAACATTATAGGTACTCACGGTGAGGTCACAAGATGGGATGGTGTGAGCTCATGGGAGGATTCTAGAAATTATTGTAGTTTAGAGGTTGTAGAATTTGATTTCGTTGTATTTTAAAATTCTATTATAATTAATGAATAATTTATATCAATTTATTCATTTCTTATCACCCCTAAGGGCTGGGCGTTACATAAAAGTTCATTGGTCGTACAACAAGTGAGGTTGTTGTACGCAAATACGTCTCCTACATGAGAAAAACTCTTTATACCAATCTGAGGAAACTGTGTCCTTCCTGAACTCTGATTGGCTTCACATTTTGATAGGGTTTAGAAGACTTTTACTTCAAATACATATCCAAAAATAAGCATCATCCAATGGCTAGAACTTGACTTGTCATACAACAAGTGACCTTCTTTACAATAAGTACCTTCCCACGCGAAAACAAACTCTTTGTACAATCAGAGCAAAACGAGTTCTTCCCGAATTCCAATCGACCTCAAATTTTAAAATGATCTAGAATACTTCTATTTCAATACATATCCAAAAATCAGCATGATCCAATTGTGTTAAGGCTTCACGATAAGCTCCAAGAATCCATGTTACAATATATTTTTTCTTGCTCTCCAAGTATTTTCAACTATAAATAAACCTCCCCTCCATTTATATTTTTCATCAACAATCAAGGAGTAACACTAAAGGACCCTTATTATCTCCCTTCAAGAGGGCTTATATATAATTTTATCTCTCTTCTTTCATTTATTCGTCTGTCTTATAATTCATATTCTTGTCTGCGTAATTTCTATCCCTTGATATCTTTTCAAAACCCCTTTTTAAATTGGTTTTTCAAAACCAAAGGCGTATAAGAAACCTTAATCCAATTCCAAAATAGTATTATTACTTTTTTACTTTTCCAAAAGCCCGAATTAGCGGCATTGTATATACGAAAGAATCGATAATCGCTATATATTCAATCTAACTCATAGCTTTCGCTGTATATATTATAAATATTGATTATGAGAACACTAGTTCCATCTATACTAGTTTAATCAATAGACTATATGGTACACAATTGGTCAACTCGCCTCATATCATATCGAGTATAAGATTCTACATCGAATCAGTTTTCGAAAAGTCTAATACTTTACAAAATCGCTTATTTTATTGCATATACTATATCAAACTCTCCTTTTTCAAATCACACACACACACACACTTATTTCTAAAATCCTCGACGAATTAGGAAACACATCGTTTTCATCCCATCTCCAAAATCTCGATTTCTAAAGCAAGCACGAAAAGCTATAAAGTAATAGCAATAGCATGCAAGAGCTGAATTATAACACGCGCATATCCTACTTAAGAGATCGAAAGGGCGAATTGGGTGCTTAACACCTTCTCAATTTGTGACTAAATCCCCGGACCTTTGAATCAATTAGTTCGCATACATTGTGTATAAGAGGATATTTAGTCCATAAATACGTCTCTTTTACACAACCCTTTTGTTTGTTTAGTAAAACAAACTGGCAACTCTTATTCTTACAAAATTGATTTTTAAAGTAACACAGAAT
This sequence comes from Lonicera japonica, assembly GCA_021464415.1. Lineage (NCBI taxonomy): Eukaryota > Viridiplantae > Streptophyta > Magnoliopsida > Dipsacales > Caprifoliaceae > Lonicera > Lonicera japonica. Next base: position 57 of record JAKCWG010000487.1, on the reverse strand, counting down.
CGTTGCCCACGAGGACTTAGGCGTCGAGAACGCGGGTTCTATACAACCAGCAGAGTA
>JAKCWG010000730.1:0-100000 GCA_021464415.1 Lonicera japonica | reverse complement strand
CAAACTATTCGGTTTTTGTTCAATTTTATTATTTTATGTTTTTTTTTCAATTCGGGGTTTTATGGTTCAGTCTGGATCGGTTTGGTCCATTCGGTTTGTTTTCAGATTAACCTTAACACCCTTGAGGTCAAGTACGTGCAGGATCATCCGAGAGACTAGATGCAATTCGCTCCACATATTCAAACATCTGATAATCAGGAACAATCATAACTATAATCTCATATTCACTCTCCATGGGTTTTCTCTCAATAGGCTGACCATAAAGTAATAGAAGAGTCGGTTGATACAAATATTTACATTCATAAAATACTATAATAATCGTATAATGTTCTATATTTTTAGCTGAAACTCCTACTGTTATAACAAGTAACGCATATCCTTCGAATCGTAGAAATTTATTTACCTGGCAAATCCTAAAGTGGCATCTTTCCATTCATATTTCAAAAGTGTAACAACATTAGCATCTGAATAGATGTCTTTAACTCTCTAAGGTAAAAATTGGAGTATGTTATTAGTTCTAGAAGTACTATAGTGGTAATATCAATAGTTTGCTATAATCTAAATATCTCGTTAATATTCGCTAACAAACCTTTTTACGTAATTCCTCTTTAACCTCATTAAAACTCAAACGGGAAAATATCGAAGGTTTTTTTTTTGACTTTTCCCCCCATTTTATATGCAAAATTAGACTTACCATCCTTTTTCATAATTATTAGACTTTGCCCTTGCAAGCAAGGTAAATCCCAAAGAAATAAATAAAAATGGGGGCTTAAGTCAAAGGATTACAATTATGGAAACTGAAATGTCTATTTTCACATTAAGATCACGGGGCGAAGTCGAACGCTTCGCTGTTACGAGTAAGTTCCAATCCAAATTAAAGAGCTGAAAGAAGTTACTAGCTAACCTCACATGTGGTTTCCTCTATGAGGGTATTAACAAAAACCCTTGACAGTTCCCAAAGTTCAGCTTGATCACCTTCATCATCAAGAAACTGCAACTGCAGGATCGAGAGCTCAATCTATGGAAAAGGGTATCAAAATTGTGTACTAAAAAGTAAAAATAGAATGAACACACTTTTACTGGAATTAAAACCAAGATTGATATGATAAGAAAAATCCCTAAAGCTTTTGCAAGCCATTGGATCTTACTACCTAATCTACAATGAGGTTTAAATTAACAATCCTCCTCGTAGACAAAAAGATCATACCGAGGTTTTTTTATACTTTCCTTTTTGGTATAACAGAGAAAATTAATAACGGGGACTAACAAGAGATACGAATATACGTGCATTAGTTCTAAAAATTAAATGCATTGTCTAATATATATAACGTAAATATGGGGCGCATTGTCTAGTTTTTTTTAGTCTTCTCCTTCGATATAACCCATTGCTTTTATGTAACTTTTTGAGATTCTCCTGCATACATGGGGCAAAATCTAACGATTATGAAAAAATGGGGTACATTTAAGTTCACATATAAAATCAGGGGGCAAAGTAAAAACGGCCCTCAAGAAATAGGAACTCAAGCTAAAAAACTCGGGAAGGCCTCACCCTGATTTCATGTTCATATTGTTAAAGTGTTATACTGAAAGCCATAATTTTCTTGTTTGTTTGGATATGTTATAAACTCGTTTTTGCTATTTTATTAAGAATCTTTATGGGCAATGGTTGCATTATATTATTTATTTAAATATTATGCATGTGTGTCTTTTATTCCATATAGTAGATGATTTGGTGTGTAAAGTATAGCTTATACACAGAAGATCATATGATCTGTTCTTGTAGAATATAAGTTTAATGGTTCACAGTTTTAGATGGAATTGGACATCCATTGGTGGGATTGTAGCATAAGTTTTAGTAGTTTATCTTGACTACAGGAAACGGTATAATTTTAACTCGTTGTGCTAGTACATTTTGTGTGTATTGAACAGGACCAATTTGGGTTAATTGTTTTTATACTGACTATATAAAACAATTTAAAATCCCATGGTTATTATGATTACTTATGCTCTTAATCTTGAAATAATTAGTAGACATATATATATAGTGTTTGTTGTTTTGACTCATTAAGAGTGAGATTCATTTATGGATCAATATACTACGTGAATTAGATAACGACACTATATGTATGATGAATATTAATTATTGACGGAATCCACATAGTGGTATAGGGATTGATGGTAACCCCTTGAGAAGCTTATAAGTTTTTTTCATGTCAAACCCTGTAATTGGATTATGTTAATCCACATGTCAAATAAGTTAAGTGGTAGGCTCAATGATTAATAAGTCATTTAAATATAATTGTCAGTAATTTAATTTAAATGGGGTTATCTGTAATCTTAACATGGGGAGAATAATAAGTATTTAATAATAATGAGCTCGAAATATAATTTTGAGATAAGAACGGGAGTGCAATTATAATTCTTTAGTATTGTGAATTATAATTTATAGAAGGAATTAATTCATAATGGAATCAGGATTCCTACTTTTCATAGGAAGCCCAAACACTTATTTCTCCTTAAGGTCCCTATCGTAGCCTTATATATACGCCGGCCTTGTCTTTTCTCCTAATAACAATAATTCTCATGAGTTAGGGTTTGTTCTATTGAGAGAGGAGAAAATCTTGGTGATACCGTACCCACACTCGGTGCAAGATTTGATGGCGGAAGTAATATGATAGAAGATCTTTAGGTTTTCGGTACTCCAGTCGTAAATCAATCGTAACTTTTGATCGCACCGTTGGATTGGGATGATTTTTTGATATGTCATTCGGAACGTAAAGTTATAATCATTTCGCAAAAAATTAGGAAGATCAGAAATCGTTTCGATAGCGAAAATAATCAATTTCCGTAGCCCAGCGGGATTTGAAGAAATCTGACAAGACTACGATTTAATGCTATCAAACCCTAGTCTCCTCATATGGATCCTCTATATGATCCACAAAGGTGAAATCCCTGTATTCTTATAAGGTTTTTCAAAAGTATTTTGTTTAATCTATATGCAACATCAAACGATCTTGTATTTATGTCTCCATCACATATTATACTAATAACAAACTCCTTAATCCACAAGTTAGCCACCAAATAGCATTCAAGGAAGTGTAAGCCTGAGTCTTTTTTAAAACATACAATGGTTTTTATTCCTCCTGATCGAAGACACAAAAGTTGCAATTGCTTCACTTGACTGTCTAACGTACTACATCCTCCAAATTAGAAAGCAAGTAACTAAAATACAAATTGCAGCAAAAGTCGGATCCCATTTTCTCAACTACGTTAACATAATTAAATATATGCAGACCAATAAATTGGATATATAATAGTCCGCCAAAAAAAAAGAAACACTAAACATGCAGTTAGGCTCATACCGCATACAAATCTTTTTATGTAAAATATACAATGACATCAAGTTGATATCAACTTGTCAATTAAATTTGGAATGCCATTGTATTGTTATCAATATTTATTACTTATAAGCATTCGATTAGGTGTTAATTGAATGATCCTTTGATTATGGGATCGTGTAGATTTTTGTTGCTTTTTGGCTTTAATTTAGTTATCATATTTGGATTCTAATTACACCTTGTATATAACTATAAGGCTTCTCTATCAATTTGAGTAAGCTCAACCAATAACTTGGAAGGTTTTATCCCTCCCTTTAACCCTTGTTTTGGGCTATTACCTTATTAGTACTCTAATGGTCGAAGGCCTCTCTAGTGTGTTCGGAAGCATATTTCTTGGACTATTGGGGCATTTTTTTTTGCCATTTTCTCTTCATCTCTTTCTATGTTTGAGATTATATCATACCCTTACTTTTTCTATAATAATGCAACTCATGCAAGCTACATTGGATCTAAAATTTATGGTCAATCAAGATTCGGCTATGTAATTTCTATGGTAATTATTAATTATTCAATCTCATGAAAAAGTAAAAAGCAATATGCAGTTTCTAGATCTTCAGCAGAAGCTAGGTATGTGATGGCCCGAATACCGTTCTGACATTTTCACCTCCGGGACCCGGTTAATCATGCATTTCGTGCGTGACGGCGGGTTTATAACGCAAAATCATGACTTTAAGAAATGTTGTTTCAGAAAATTTCGGCATGTGGAGCTTATTTGTATAACAAACCGCCTTGTTAAAAATTAAAACAATTTATATACAAGTACCAATACAAAAATTCCACAATAAAACCACTCCACATATAAAAATCTACATAACAAGTTTACATCGAAAATGGTTTATATATCAAAACTGATATCAAAGCTTACACAAAGGATCTTTTACAAAATAATAGAACCAATCACTTCATACAATAAGGTCCTTTTCGTAAAGGACCCAAAGAACAATTTATGGACATCAGACGCTACTAGACTTGTAGGCCATGCGTTAATCCCCGATGCTTGAACTGCAAAACTGTTTTAGAAAACTGGATAAGCCAAATTCGGGCTCAGTGGGAACTATATAGGTTATATATATAAAATAATTGTTTTACATTAATGCAATAGTTTGAAAAACTATGCAGTGTAATGCAACTGACCCACACGTGCATGCAACCCTACTAGGAATTCAATCCTAGCCATCGGAAGCTAACTGTCCGATCAACTTATCCCGTCCCTAAACTTTCCATGGAATACCCTAAGTTAAATCTCGTATCACTAGGGAATTGTTGATATAAAGCTACTTTAACACAAACTTTATCTTCCTAAGGTTCGACATGCTACGTGGATTTGCTCTCAATTGCAATTCAATGATATACTATGCTATTTGATACATATGCCGTAAGTTGTCATTATTGGCCAAGTATCCATTATTTTCTCTTTAATTATAGTACATTGTGGATTCCATATTTGGCCATTTACAAGGCTTTATCATTGGCTTATCCTCACAACCAAGCCACGTTCTCACGTTCAAATACCATGTTTCTAAAGGCCATTAGGTTATAATACTTTTCCACTTTATGTGTATTATGCTCCATTTAATAGCGTCCGCATTCATCTAGCGTCATTCACATCACATTCGAGGCAATATATCATATATACATACACAACAATATAAGATGTGATATGATAATAATAAACACAATCAACATTATCACCATCATCTATATCAACATCACATAAGTCCTCGTATCATATCTTTAGCATAATGCCTCAGTTTCACCCCGTGGTCACTAGGCTTAAAGCATATGTTCCCGAAGGACCCCAAGCTTTAAACTAATCATGTTTCCTTCAAACGAGCGAACTGCTCAGGGACTTGGTCTTAACTTGTAATTTATTTGGAGTTGAACCTGTGCAAGACATGTTCTCGGGGACTACGCTCCAAATAATTAACAAGAAGACACCCGTACAAGCAAGCTCCTCCAAGGACAGAACTACCTTAGGATGTTTTACCTAAGTGTAGAGCTACTACTTCCCGAAAAACATAGTCCCGTTGATAGAGACGCACGAACTAATCCACAAGCCAGGGGAACTATAAATGCAGGACTATGAATACTCATCCACAATAAGGCAATATACATCGATACGATAACATTACAGGCGGCTACCACCGTACTGTATTGGGTAGCTCTTTCCCTTGTCTGCTTTGGGTGGCTCCACTCCAGCTACAACTAGGACCGGTACCTCCGACCTGGTATTTATATCACGGTACCTCCGGCCTGGTAATTATATCCCATACCCCAACCTCAATATGGTGCACATGTATACGTATACAATGGTATTTATATCCCGGTACCTTCGGCCTGGCATTTATAGCTCGGTGCCCCCGGCCTGGCATTTATGAAACTACAATATATCAATAATGCACCGAAAGGCCAACACAATCCATCACACATAGGGCTAATCACATATATAAATACAATACCATATAGCCCACTATTTGCTAGTCATCAATGTAAGCTAGCCTCGTCATCACACATATAATCCGTATGCATATCATCATATGGTTATTCACATTATAGGAGCAACTAGTTTGTTATTGGTACCGTATATATGTCATTACGTCTCATGTGTGTACACTAAGGCCGTTAGTGTGTTGTGATGGTTCCCAAGTCACATCATCAAGCTATGTACCGGTTCCTATAATTTTAATATAACCGATAGGTTCAAGGTATACTTAGCTTCACATGGCCTCGGTAACCTATGCCCCACAATTATGTTTCTCACACCATTAGAATGTATCTAAGTAGTGTATTTATCACTAGTATTAACGATAGTCTACAAGGAGCGCCAAGTTCACATTACTACATACGGTTCCGTCTTTGTGGGTTTTTAAGGAAATCCCTTCAATAGGGCTCGATACTTGTTACTAATGTGATATATAGGTATTTCTAACCCACAAATAAGCATCTACTATGCACAAACCCCAAAACCTCCAATTCATAGGTTAAAATGCAACTAGAAAATGGGTTCATTGTGAATCTCCAAACATATGTAGTGAAAACATGAAATTAATTGCACATACATGCAATATATGTGTTAACCCATCATTATCAACAACCAATTGGAGTTTAACCTTAGCCAATCCACATGCTTCATTACAAACCTAGGGTTTCATGAAAATCTCCCCTACTTGTGTAGAAATTTCAAATGCAACATTCAATAATTTGAAAAGCAAGTTCAATATAAGTGTTCCCACCTCTATTGATGATATATTGCACAAGATTGAAGTGCTAGGTGAAGTGTTGATGCCACAATCCCGAATCTCTAGCTTTGCCTCACGCAGCCATAGAGGAAGAAGAAGGTAGGAGATGATGAATAGTGGAGGATATGGATATTTGGAGCTCAAATCTTGTATCAAGGTGAAATACCCACTCAATCCCTCAAGAATCTCACCCATTTCTCCCTCTAGAACCCTCTAAGTGTATGTGGAAGTGCATGGGTCGAATTGGGTGTTTTGCTGTGATAAATGATGAGAAAATAAGGTTTAAAGGGGTTAAAATTCGACACACATGGCTCCAAGATCGATCCAAAGCTTATTCACACAACATTGACCACTGTTAGTATTTTGGTCATAACTTCTTGCTCGGAACTTGGATTGGGGTGATCGTTATGTCCATGGAAAGACAATTCAAAGATCTACAACTTCCTAAGAGGAAGTCTCCCCAAATTCTGGATGAAAAATTCCCAAAAATCCTCCGAAGACAACGCTTTGACGAAGCACAACCGAATGACCAGATTTTACTAACTAGCCTACTTCAGACGCTGTTTTAACCAACAAGGAGTGCGAATTGGCTTTTGGTCAAACAATTAAAGTTGTAGAATGGTATGAAACCTAAAAGTAGGAATAAATGGAAGCCAAATTGGATAAAAGACGAGAAAGTTATGATGCCCCAAAGTTGGCTAAAAACAAGAAATTGCATAAGACCAAAACTTACTATTTAAGAGCCAATATTGATTCGAACCACTCGAATTACTAAAAGATCACCCACACGAATGTAGGTAGACTGATATGACTAATACGGAGTACTAGAATACTATGAGGCTCCTTAATACTAGATTTCACCACCCGAGGTGAAATTTACGAGCAAATGAAGGCAACTACGAGGAAACGAAAGAATGGGGTGTTACAAGGTACTTGTGAGTTCCTTTGGGCTTTTGATGCCCTGAATCTCATTATAGGATTTTGATCCACAAGATCCGATTAATCACGGATGCCGTCGCTCACAACGGTAGGTGTCGTGTAAAATTTATAATTTAGGAAAAACATTAGCAAATATTTCTCATTTCTAAAGTGGTATTAGTAAAAAAAAATATATCAATATAAACAAAAGAAGGTGTATCTTAGATTTTTAAAAAAATTCAGCATGGTCTCCTCTATTTTACGAATAACCAAAACTTGTATAAATGATACTCATCAAATCATTTCTCAAACAAACACAATCATTGAAGAAAAGTCCTTTCGTAGTCTAACCATGTTTTAGTAAATTTGTTAATTAATCTGTACAACTTATTTAAAACTCCAAATACAACTTGATTAGAAAATTCAAAGTAAATATATAAGACAAATTACTAAGTCCAAGCAAACTAAGTTGTCAAACCGTGGACAACTACTAAGTATATGTGTCATCAGAGGTAACTAAATATAATACACGCGCCATCCCATGAATGTTCCTACAAAATTGGTTTGAAAAATGGGAGTGAGCCGAACACGGGCTTAGTAGGGTTTTATACATGAAAGTATACATAGTAATACACATGCAACACGCCATATTAAAATAATAAAGAAGCCATATGTATACCATATACATATAAGTAGTACTCATCTCAAATGCCATGAAAATATAGGAAGTGCAATGCAAACTAAGTGCAATCCCAACCCAACAAATAAAATGAATTCTTATAACCAAAATACAGCACGAAAGGAAATACCACCAAAGTGTATTCATATCAAAGGTAGGCACTATTTTTATACCATCGTATGATACTTGTTGCTTTGTCCATCCATAGGACATATGTAATTGATAGTTCAGACTTGTCCCAGTTACGTTCCGTCCATGGGAAAAATAATGCAATTGATAGTTCGGACTTGTCATAGTTACGTTCCTTCCACAGGAACAATAGTAATATGGCTACCATAGCCAAGTCTCCCATAGGACGTAGTAGATCAACCAGGTATAATTATCTACTGTGCACAGTCTGGTTACCCGAGCCAAGTCCTCCCAAAGAACACCTAGCGACAAGCCTGCCATAGGCTAATGTATAATGATAATCATATCTAAGTAATTAAAGTGTCCTGTCCAACTAGTATAACAATAGTGCCTAATAAAGGTAAAGCCATTAATAAATCTCAAAACTATAATGAGATATAAAAAATAGTAATAATCCCATCCATAAGGAAAAATATAACAACCTTCCATAGGTTTAGAAATCCCATCAAATAGCGAAAGTAGTAGTAAAGTTCCATACTTTACGAAAAAATATTGAGCTAATCATTTGTGTTCATGTGTTCAATATGTCATTACCATATGATATCTAAAGCAAATCTCAACAAATATCATTTTATAAGTTCTAGTACCCATTTTACAAGATAAACCCACAATTGTTACTTTTTACAAACATATGCACATATATCCGTAATTTAGAAAAGTGTGGATTTTAAGCCATGTTATACCAATCATGCATAATATCCATATGTTAGTCATATACATGTTTTTGGTGTATATGACTACCATATAATGGTGTGCAACTAGTATTATGAAACTATTTACGTTATGGTGGGTTATAGGTCTAAGTATAAGAAACTATAACATGCAAGTGGGGATTTTGGCTTGATTACAAAATTGAGGTTATATTAAGTGTTTATACATCAAAAGAAATCATAAATTGTAACCCCAAACCCGTGCATGCAAGCCAATCACTATCCATACCAAAATTCCCAATTTATTAGTAATAAGAACATGCAACAAGCAATACTTTGAAAAATAAATTTAATACTAGTATTCCCACCTCAATTTAAAGCTTTAACATAAGTTTGAGAATATTGATGATGATCTACATGGCTGGAATTTACATTTCTCCAAGAATCCCTAAGCTCTTCAAAGTGAATAAGATGATGAAGATTAAGAATAATTGTGATTCTTGCTCAATCTTGAACCCAAGGTGAAAACCATCTCAAATCTCCCCAAAATCCCTATACATCCTCACTATGAGGTTCTGAATTAGTAGTGTATTGATAATGCTCCATATTTGGGGATTTTCGGGCGTAAATAAAATAAAAATCAGGTCAAAGTGTTAAAAATGGGTCAAACATGATTGATAAATTTTTCTGATTCACTGTTCTTATTTTGGGCATAAATTTTCACTCGGAACTCCAATTGATGTACCTTTTCCTAATTAAAGCTAACTCGGAGCTATACAACTTTTGTCTCTGGCAGTTTTTCCAAATTCCTAACATATTGGTGCCAAAAATTCGTCGAAAATAACAGTCTACCAAAATATATTATGCTGCATTTTCTGATGCAAGCAGATTTTAGTTAATTTTCTTACTTTGCGCTTAATTATGACCCACGAGGAGTGTGAATTGAGCCTGGATCAAAAAAATGGAAGTTGTAGAATGGATCAAAATCTAACTAATGCCACAAACGAGGAGTTATTTTGCTATCATATGAGGAAGTTATGAGCTTTCAAAGTTAGGGAAAAACTTATTTTACCAATAAGGTCATGACGTGGCCGAAATACTTCCGCGTTTAGGAATCCTGTAGGTTGTCAAGTTATAATACTTGGTAAGTCCAAGTGTCGAACCACAAAGATAGTCGGAAAGATGATATGGTGATTACAAGTTCAAGGCTTTGTTTAAAGAAGTGGATTGGTTGATTTTAATTGTTGATTTTAAAGTTATGCAATTAAAATTTAAAGTGATGTATTAAATGATAAGAAAAGGCTAAGGCATTATATAATTCATTTGCTTTGCAACATTATGTAGAATCAATCTCATTCAAAGTTCTCAATGCAATTCCTAAGTGTCAAGTATCTTACACTTTTCAAAGCAAAAGGGTGTGAAGCAAAAGCGACATATTCCCATATAAATGCCATATAAAGAAAGGGTGTAAGCACAACTCAACACAAATGTATCTCTCCTTTGTATCTTGTAGCAAAGTGTGTGAAGCAAGTGCAACCCATTCCCATATAATGCTTAACTTAGATACAAATTTAAGAGACGCCAAAAGAAAAGGCATAAATTTAAACTAGGCGTTTGAGAACTCATTATTAGTTTGCCCTAGGCAATTGACTTGATTATGAAATTGGCCACTTAAAGAATTAAGCAAAATAAATCATAACTTTTCCTTTGCCTAAGATTGGGAGGTCTAGGTGGTGGATGAACCGTCCGGTATAGACATATTTGATAAATACAAATTGAATCCTTTGGTTGATTAGTTGAGTTGTTTATGACATAAACTTAAGAGATCCTCTTTGGCAACACTTTAACTAAGAAAATATTGAGTCTCAAAATCGTATAAACTGTAGAAAGCACTCAACATATTAAAGCATTCAAGGATTGGAATCTCAAATTTATGGTGTTTACATGAATATCAAAGACTAGTCATGCTTGGCAATAAAAAGTATCTCATTCATATAAAGAATGAACATAGGCTAGTAAGAAATACACAAGTGTATCATCTCTTCATAATGCTTGAGAACTAGGTATACAAGGCATACAAAGTCAAATCATCTTATGAAGATTATCTTACTAGCTTATGGATGGTTGATTAAATAGAGAAGATGAAGGATTCAACAAGTATTTAACAATACTAACAATGGAATGAGAAATGAACTTACATAATTAATGCATTGTAAACTTCATCTTTTAGCCTTAGCAAAGAAATTTACTCCATAATAAATGTAGAGACAAGAATTATAGAAGTGTATTCCATTTCTCTTCAATGAAGATAATAAATTACAAATTCTAGAGAAAGAGTGATATTCAAGACAAGTAAATAAAACTATTAATAATCCAAGAGTCTAAGAGTCTCTCAATATAATAATGGGGACTATATATATAGATGAGTGTGTTGTCTCCCTCTCTTTTCTCTACTAAAGATCCATGAGAAACTATCCCTTTTGTCCATTGGAAAATAACCACTTTTGTATAAAATACAATATTCTAGGAGATAGTGATTTGAGCCACTATTTAGTCTCCAAGCTAGCTATGAGATAAATGAGCAAAATAGGATAGGTGACATAAAAGACAAAGCAAGACATCTAGATTAATTTTTGCTTGAGCTAGATGGATCCAAGTGTTGAGAAAAATTCCTTGATTGATTTAGCAAAAAGCTAGATAAATCCAACTCTTGTTGTCAACTCTTGATAGATCATGGAATGAGCTTGATTGATTTAACTATTTGACTTTTCCTTGACTTTTTTATTTAAAGTCCAAAAATTGCTTGGTTGATCATTCTTCTTTTACTCAATAAATTCCTCAAGATCTAAAGGCAACAAAATAAACACAAAAATGCCTTTCCAAGCAATGTTAAATACAAAATATGCTACGAGACTTATCGCGAGATAAATTAGCAAACCGAATGGTTTTAGAGAGTTAAATGCGTCAAACGACTCCGAAAATGAGCGTATTAATGATAATATTATGCGTTTATCAACTCCCACCTAACTTATCTCTTGCTAGTCCCTTAGCAAGCAAATTCAAAAATATCTAAGTATAATAACCGAAAATGCATTTAGCACATGCATTAAGCCTTTGAACTCCTAAGTTCCCCTAGAAAATGAGTTGTATCTCGTGAGGGTTTGCAGAGATGATACCCACAAACATCTGAAGTTTGAACTCAAAGAAGTAGAATTGAAGCATTTCCATGAATTGATTTAAGTACTTGGCATTACTATTACAATTTTCGGAATGTTAGCATTTGATTGACGATCTCCATTACTTACAATCTCTTTTAGAAACTAGCTCCACATTTCCATCTGAACACACTATGCATGTGAAATTTTGACATAATCACTCTTAATAACAAATAATTATATTCATCAATAGTGGTAGAGAGAAATCTTTCAAAAAGAAAAGCTCAAGAACTTTGTCGATTTTAAGCACTTTTCTTTATCTTTTACTTGGACTTTTTGCTAAATTAGCTCAAGGTGGTTTGCATCTCTATGGAGGGCAGCGGTCTCACTTTGTGATTTTGCATTCATAGCTTCTTCTCATTTTTTTTATTTTTTTTTCATCAAATGAAGCTATTCACCCTTTTTCCATATGGTAACATTTGCCTATCCTTAATATTAGACAAAATGACTTATGAATTAGTCAAGTGAAGCTTAATGTAAATATTAAGTTTAAAAGTCATCCAAGTTTCCAAATATTTTGTAAGTGCCATGAATGTGCCCCCTCTAGGGAGGATCTTTTCGAAAGAGCTTTTATTGCATTTGAACATTACTTCTCTCTACTCAAGATGAAAATAATTCTATGTGATACCAAAGACTAAATCAAGCCACAATATTATGCATGTTCATAAAAAACTACAAGGCTTAAGAATCTAGATCAAGCAATGCCATGGAGATTATCAATCAACTACCTATCCAAATAAAGAAATTCATGCCAAAAACCATCAATTCAAGGACAATTCTAAAAAAAATGGATCATCATTTTCAAACTTCGATAAGATGGTAAAATCAATCCTAGCATGGAGAAAATTATCATGAAATAAAGCATGCTTGAAAATTTGAAAGTGCTCACCCCCCAACTTTAAGTTGGCATTGTCCTTAATGCTCTTGAAGACGACGAAAATTGGCAAGTTGTTGGAAAATTGCTTTCCAATTTCTCCAAAATGAGGCTAGGATCGATTTCGAAGCTACTTCATATATACAAACTACTAACAAATGGGTTAGCATTAGTTAAACATAACATGCAAAGTTAAAACTAAAGCCATCACAAGGAGTTATGTCTAAGTAATCCATTAACCCAAAAAAAGAAGAAAATAAAGCAATAAAAAGGGAGTTTTCAGAAGTACATTCACATATCCGGGGGTGATGGTGGTGGAAATCTCATGGTAAGAGCCTATTGCTCTTGAAGATAGGTATGGTGTGCCCACATTTCATTTTCCATGAGCTCTTAACGGTTTGTCATGTTCTCGACCTGATCATTCAAATTTGTAAACCCCATTTGGATCATCCCTCTCATTACTTCCATTTGCGTCCAGATGACATTTAAAGAGTCCACCACATGATCATGCAAAATTTCAGCCGGGCCCGAACTATTCATTCGTCTCCTTCGAGACAATCCCGAAGCCTCTACATAAATTGGTGTTTCCTCTGCTTCCTCTTCCTCTTGTTGAACCGACGGATTATTACCCTGGCGGTTTCTCAATCGGCCAGCGGCGCAGGCAATGGATGATTTGTTAACGGCAGAACGTTGCATTTGTTGGTCATCATCATCTCTCTCTAACACCCTCTTGTAAACATAATTTAGTAAGTAAAACCCTAAATTTAATGGTGTCATTGTGGGCTGATGACTCATACATAGAGGAGATCTTATCTAGCACGTATCTCAGAAGATAAATTGGCTTATTGTGAGCAATTGCCTGTATCACTAGCGCATGGTGACGACAAATGTGGCTAGTGTGAGAGGTCGAATCAAGTGCATTAGCCACCACCAACCACAAGGTGCTCAAATTTTCGGCCAAATCACTTCGGTTAAATGTTGACCCTACCCATTGTCTATCCCGCCTGGATAAGAACCTAGCTAAGGTATCGTTTGAAGGCACAAGACTAATCCGTTGTACCAGCAATTGATATGCAGGAAAAGGCGGCATAGACCCAATACCCATCACTTCACTAACGGTTACCATGTTAAACACAACCTTCACCCCCCGAACCCGTCCCACAAATGAAAATTTCTCATCCGAAATAGGTAACAAACTAGCAACTAATTCACGACAAAGAGAATGGTTGCATTGGTTAACTTCATTTCGGAGATACTCGATCCACCCCAACCGTCGTTGGATTGACGCATGTTGCGGAAAATCGTCTAAGGATGCAACATCGATCGGTCTCTCAATGACCACCGCCCGGCTCCTATATGCGTATTGAAACCAATCAAACTCTTTCTAATTTTGGAAGCCTTGATATCCCCCTCTCGGAGTGATTTGGGTGGTAATCGGCTTCATTGTAACATTGCGTTGAGATGAGGAAGCCATTGGAGGGGGCTTTGGCGAAAAACTTTCTAGAAAGAGAAAGTTATGGGTTTGGGGTTAAAGCTCAAAATTTGGTGAGATGTGTGGAGGAATGTTGAAGAATGGTTGATATTGGAGAACTTTGAGAAGAGATTATGAGGTTTGGTGAAGGATTTGAAGAGAGAGAAAATGGTGGGTTTAGATCAAGAGCTCAAAATGTGGGCAAAATTGTGGGATTTCTTGGATGTTAGAAGTACATTAGGAGTGGATATGAAGAGTTTCGAAGTATTTGGGGAAGATTGGAAGGTTTGATGGGAGCTATGGAGGTTATGGGTGGAGATGGGAGAATGGAGAAGATGATGAATAGTGATGGGTTTGGTGGTGAGAGAAAGAAAATGGTGAGTTTTTATGAAGGATTTGATGAAAAGTGGTGAATAAATTGATGGAGATTTAGTGTTAATGGAGGTTTGGATGTGTATAGCAATGGGGGTTTAAGGGGAGAGTGGAAATGTGAGAGATAGTTGGTCTAGGAGAAATGTGGGCAATGGGGGAGGAAGCCACGATTTTGTGCAATTTATTTATTTATTTTTTATTTTTTTATTTTTTTTTGACTTTTGAGAAGCTTTGGTTGCCAAAATCACTCTGCCAAAGTTGGATCAATCAAGCTTGAAGCTTGATTGATCAAGCCCCCCCCCCCCTTTTTTTTTTTTTTGTAGAGTGATGGCTGCCAAAGTGTTCTGCCAAAGTTGGATCGATCCAACTTGGCCCTCGATCAATCGAGCTTGATTGAATTTTTAATTTTTTTATATTTTTGAAGACAAAACAATGAACCTCTCATTTTTTATCTTCTATCCACAAATTCTCCAAATTTTTTTTCACATCTCAAAGGTCTTGAAATTTATCTGAGAAGTTGTAAATCTGTATCGATTTTTCAAACATTTTTCAACTTTTTCTTTCGAATTTTTTTTGAAAATTTTTACAGATCATCCTTCCATCCGCCTGAACCATTCTCATATTTTTTTCGGCATCTTCCAACCCCCGCACTCGCTCGAGTTGCTTCGCATTACCCGAAATTCCTTAAATCGCGTCCAAAATTCCTTTTTGACTCCGAACCGCCCGAATTTTCTGAAAACTCCAAAAACAAAAATATACACATTATTTACAAACCTGACCTATGCTTTTTAGGCGTAGGTCGGGTCACTTAAAGGGATGGACTCCTCTAGTGACGGAATTTCGAAAAACGGTTTGAGCCTTTGACCATTAACTTTAAATTGGAAACTGGTTTTTGGATCTTCCACCGTGACGGCCCCGAATAGGAACACTTGTTTTTGCAAAATTGATTTATCATGAAAATGTTTGGCTTAGTCCTTGCTTATTTTCGAATTTTGATATGCATCTTTACTCAATTCCTCCAATTCTTCTATTTGTAACATCCGATTTTTGCCGGATTCCTCAAAATCACTATTCAACAATTTTATCGCCCAAAATGATTTATGTTCCAATTCAATAGGAAAGTGACAAGGCTTTCCATACACAATGCGCTACGGTGACATCCTGAGAGTCATTTTGAAGGCGGTTCAGTAGGCCCAAAGAGCATCGTTTAGTCGCAATGACCAATCTTTGCGATTCGGATTTACCATTTTTTTAAAATTTGTTTTATCTCTCGGTTTACAAGCTCGGCTTGCCCATTTGTTTGAGGATGATAAATAAGGGACACCTTATGGTTTACACCATATTTTTACATTAATGATTCAAAAGGTTTATTGTAAAAATGTGAGCCTCCATCACTTATTATTGCCTTCGGGGTGCCAAATCTTGCAATAATATTATCCTTTAAAAATCGGATCACAAGTTTGTGATCATTTGTTTTGCAAGATATGGTTTCCACCCATTTTGAAACATAATCAACCGCAAGAAGGATATAGAGATTACCAAAGGAGGATGGGAATGGTCCCATAAAGTCAACGCCCCAACAATCAAAAATTTCAACCACAAAGATCGGGTTGAGAGGCATCATGCTTTTTCTTGTGATTCCCCCGAGCATTTGGCATCTTGGGCAAACTTTGCAAAAGGTGTGGACATCTTTGAACATCGTTGGCCAATAAAGGCCACATTGAAGGATCTTGGCGGCCGTCTTCTTGGCCAAGAAATGTCCACCACATGGCAAAAGCTTAGAAATCCTTCGAACTCATCATTAGGAATACATCACCGAATGATTTGATCGCCCCATACTTGAACAACTACGGGTCATCCTAATAGAAAAGGTTGACCTCGGACAAGAATTTTCTTTGGTCTTGAGCACTCCAAGGGCTTGGCATCTTTCTGGTGACAAGATAGTTCACGATATCGGCATACCATGGTGAAGTAGAGATTGTGAATAGTTGCTCATCCGAAAAAGAGTCTTTGTTCGTACTCTCTTCAACGTGGTCGGTGAATGAGAGGCGAGACAAGTGGTTCACTACTGCATTCTCTACCCCTTTCTTGTCTTTGATGATTAAATGGAATTCTTGGAGTAAGAGAATCCACCTCAAAAGCCTCGGCTTTGCATCTTTCTTTGTGACAAGATACTTAAGAGCCACATGATCCGTGAAAATGACAATAGGCGATCCAATGAGGTAAGATCGGAATTTGTCAAGGGCAAATACTATGGCCAAGAGCTCTTTTTCCGTTGTTGTGTAATTCATTTGAGCATCGTTGAGCGTTCGACTCGCATAGTAAATGACTCCAGGCTTCTTGTCCTTTCTTTGACCGAGGACCGCCCCCACGGCATAGTCGCTTGCATCACACATGAGTTCGAATGGTAAACTCCAATTGGGAGTTTGCATGATTAGGGCGGTTGTGAGCAAGTGCTTGAGCTTGGTGAATGATTCTTCACATTTTTCGTCCCAAACAAACGGATCGTCTTTCAATAGGAGGCTACACAATGGTTTTGCGATAGCACTAAAATTTTCAATGAATCTCCTATACAAGTCAGCATGTCCCAAGAATGAACGGACATCTTTAACGGTAGTGGGAGTGGGAAGCTTTAAGATTAATTCAATTTTTTCCTTGTCCACTTCAATTCCCTTCTCCAAAATAATATGACCCAATACAATGCCCTTCGTCACCATGAAGTGGCATTTCTCCTAATTAAGCACTAGTTGCTTCTCAATGCACCTTTCTAAGACCTGTTCAACATTCAACAAACAATTATCGAATGACTTATCGTAAACCGTAAAGTCATCCATGAACACTTCTAAGGTCTTTTCCACCATGTCACTAAAGATACTTAGCATACACCTTTCAAATGTTGCTGGTGCATTGCACAATCCAAATGGCATCCTTCAATATGCAAAGGTACCAAAGGGGCATGTGAAGATGGTTTTCTCTTGATCAATC
This sequence comes from Lonicera japonica, assembly GCA_021464415.1. Classification (NCBI taxonomy): domain Eukaryota; kingdom Viridiplantae; phylum Streptophyta; class Magnoliopsida; order Dipsacales; family Caprifoliaceae; genus Lonicera; species Lonicera japonica. The sequence goes on along the minus strand of JAKCWG010000730.1, from coordinate 82,010 downwards.
TCAATTTGGTTGTACCCAGAGAATCCATCTAAGAATGCGTAAAATTCATGCCTGGCTACTCTTTCGAGTGTTTGGTCCAAAAATGGGAGCGGGAAATGATCCTTACGTGTTACTTCGTTAAGCTTACAGTAGTCAATGCACACTCGCCACCCGGTGGTAACTCTTTGGGGTATTAATTCATTTTTCTCATTTTTGACTACTGTAAGCCCAGATTTCTTCGGTACAACTTGGGTGGGACTCACCCATTTGCTATCCGAGATTGGGTAAATGATGTTCGCATCTAGCAATTTCAACACCTCTTTTATTACAACTTCTTGCATATTTGGGTTTAATCGGCGTTGAAATTGCCTAGATGGTTTAGCCGTTTCCTCTAAGTGAATTTTGTGAGTGCAAATTAGAGGACTAATCCCTCGAAGGTCGGCCAATGTCCAACCGAAAGCTTACTTATGTTTGCTAAGCATACTTACCAACCTTACCTCTTGCTCCTTTGAGAGCTTGGAAGAGATTACCACGAGGTAAGTTTCGGAAGCACCTAGTAAAGCATACTTCAAGTTGCTTGGCAATGGCTTGAGCTCCATCTTTCCTTCAAGCTTTGGTGGTTCCACTTGTGCATCACCTTCTTGTTTCAAAATTTCTTCATTGTTCCTATCATCCAAAGAAAACACATGCACACATTCCTCGGGATCATTGGAAGTGGTTATCAAATCTTCCAATGATTCAGACTCATAAGTGAAAGAGAAATGGTCTTGTACTAATGACTCTATCATGTTTACATGTTCAATTTCATCGTCAAAATCATCTTGTTTGTTACTTATTGAAAACACGTTTAGCTCAAAAGTCATATTTCCAAAGGCCAATTTCATAATCATATTCTTGCAATTGATGATAGCATTTGATGTTGCAAGAAAGGGTCTTCCCAAAATTACGGGAATCTCATTTCCGGGATTAGATACAGGTTGCATGTCAAGAACTATGAAATCCACGGAAAAATAGAATTTATCAATTTGAACTAACACATCCTCTATAATTCCCTTTGGAATCTTGACCGATCGATCCGCCAATTAGATCGTGACTTTCGTGGGTTTCAACTCCCCTAAACCCAATTGGTCATAAACCGAAAATGGCAAAACATTAACACTCGCACCCAAATCAAGCAAAGCATTTTTTATTATAAAGTTTCCAATTAAACAAGAAATGGTGGAGCAACAAGGATCTTTGAATTTCGGCATTTCGGGTCTCCTTGAAAGGTTGAGATAACCTTTCCGGAAAAAGGATTTTGACACTATTCTTGATTTTCTCCAAATCCTCTTTTCCAACTCTCTCTTCTTCCTTCATTCTCTCTTCTAAGGAGATCTCCTCAATTTGACTTGACTTGGCTATGTCCACTGGCTTTTTGGCCTCAGGAACTATAGTTTTGTCAATCCCCACTCCTATGGACGGTGATGGATTTCAACTCCTCAACATTTTCACTTGACTCACCCTCATTGATCACTAAAGCTTGGCCTCGGGGGCTAGCTAAATGTTGGGATGAAAATTTTCCTTTTTCATGGGTAGACAATGCGGTGGTGAGTTTGGACATTTGAGTTTTCAAATCACTAACCTCTCTATTGGTCTTATCTATAAATTGCCGCAAAAGTGACTCCAAATTTGAATTTGGGTTTGGGTTAGTTTGGCCAAAAGAGTTGTTTTGGGGTGGAGGTGGTCTTTGTTGGTAGGAATTTGAATTTGCATTCAAATTTTGATGAGCATTTTAGTTTTCCCCAACTAAAGTTAGGATGATTCCTCCATCCCTCGTTGTACCTTTGAGAAAACGGGTCATTATGTGGCCTAGAGTATGAGTTCATTGCATTGACTTGTGAGGGACTTTGAAGGACCTTTTTGAAGGCCGGAATTTTGTGATATTCCTCCGTGGAATATCCCACCTTCTCACAAATGACACAAACGGTGCTAGTACCTTCACTACCTTCCCTCATTTTACAATAAGACTCCATGGCTTCAACTTTCTTTGACAATTGCATAAATTTTAACTCCATGTCATCACCTTTGGACAATTGGTACAAACCACCCCTCTCGGAAACTTTACGCTTAACCTCGTCCGTGTAGGTGTTCCAATTTTGGGCACCTTCGGCTATTTCATCAAGGTACAACAAAGCATCCTCCGGACTTTTACTCAAAATTTCCATTGCACATCGTTTCTACAAATGTGCGCATGGCGGGAGTGAGTGATTCGTAAAAATAGCTAACAATACTCCATGTCTTATATCCATGATGGGGGTAAGAATTCAAAAGTTCTTTGTATCTTTCCCAACATTTATAAAAACTTTGATTTTCTTTGGGAGAAAATTTTGAAATTTGCCTTCCCAAAACATTGGTTCGATGAACTGGAAAGAATTTCTTTACAAATTCGGCTTGCAATTCTTGCCATGTTCGAATGGAATTGGGACGTAGAGAATTTAGCCATATTTTTTCTTTATCTTTTAAAGAGAATGGAAAAAGTTTAACCTCATTACTTCCTCATTTGTGTTAGCTTATCTAAAAGTAGAGCAAACTTGCTCAAAATCTTTTAAATGCAAGTAAGGGTTTTCGGAGTCCATACCATGAAATGATGGTATATGTTGCAACATACCCATTTTGAGAGTGAATGTTTCGACTTGAAGTGCCTCGAGGAGGTTGAAGGTAATCTCGCATTGTGCAAACCAGACGATTGTGATCATTGTTCTCTCCGGCATTTGACTCATTGTCCTCGTTATCCATCTCGGATGAAGGGGGTAAAGGATGTGTTGGTAGTGGTCGGCCTCTTGGTGGACTTATTCGAAGATCAATGTACAAGTCCCCGAGCATAAGCCCTGGAAGGCGATCTTAAAGAAAATTGCCACCTATAAAAAAAAGAAAATAATAAGCAAGAAAAACTTATTCACAAAAGAAGAAGAGATACTTACAAAGCGGATTTTTATACAAACCCGTAATCCGTCTTTCGCCGTATCCCCGGCAACGGCACCAAAAACTTGATGTGGCCGAAATACTTCCGCGTTTAGGAACCCAAGTGTAGGTTTTCAAGTTATAATACTTGGTAAATCCAAGTGTCGAACCACAAGGATAGTCGTAAAGACGATATGGTAATTACAAGTCCAAGGCTTTGTTTAAAGAAGTGGATTGGTTGATTTTAATTGTTGATTTTAGTTATGCAATTAAAATTTAAAGTGATGTATCAAATGATGAGAAAAGGCTAAGGCATTATATAATTCATTTGCTTTGCAACATTATGTAGAATCAATCTCATTCAAAGTTCTCAATGCAATTCTTAAGTGTCAAGTATCTTACACTTTTCTAAGCAAAAGGGTGTAAAGCAAAAGCGACCTATTCCCATATAAATGCCAAATAAAGAAAGGGTGTAAGCACAACTCAACACAAATGTATCTCTCCTTTGTATCTTGTAGCAAAGTGTGTGAAGCAAGTGCAACCCATTCCCATATAATGCTCAACTAAGATACACATTTAAGATACACCAAAAGAAAAGGCATAAATTTAAACTAGGCGTTTGAGAACTCATTATTAGTTTGCCCTAGGCAATTGACTTGATTATGAAATTGGCCACTTAAAGAGTTAAGCAAAATAAATCATAACATTTCCTTTGCCTAAGATTGGGAGGTCTAGGTGGTGGATGAACCGTCCGGTATAGACATATTTGATAAATACAAATTGAATCCTTAGGGTGATTCGTGGAGTTGTTTATGACATAAACTTAAGAGATCCTCTTTGGCAACACCTTAACTAAGAAAATATTGAGTCTCAAAATCACATAAAGTGTAGAAAGCACTCAACATATCATTAAAGCATTCAAGGATTAGAATCTCAAATTTATGGTGTTTCCATGAATATCAAAGACTAGTCATGCTTGGCAATGAAAAGTACATCATTCATAGAAGGAGTAAACATAGGCTAGTAAGATATACACAAGTGTATAATCTCTTCATTAATGCTTGAGAACTATGTATACAAGGCATACAAAGTTAAATCATCTTATGAAGATTATCTTACTAGCTTATGGATGGTTGATTAAATAGAGAAGATGAAAGATTCAACAAGTATTTAACAATACTAACAATGGAATGAGAAATGAACTTACAAAATTAATGCATTGCAAACTTCATCTTTTAGCCTTAACAAAGAAATTTACTCCATAATAAATGTAGAGACAAGAATTATAGAAGTGTATTCCATTTCTCTTCAATGAAGATAATAAATTAAAAATTCTAGAGAGAGAGTGATATTCAAGACAAGTAAATAAAAATATTAATAATCCAAGAGTCTAAGAGTTTCTCAATACAATAATGGGGACTATATATATAGATGAGTGTGTTGTCTCCCTCTCCTTTCTCTACTAAAGATCTATGAGAAACTATCCCTTTTGTCCATTGAAAAATAGCCACTTTTGTATAAAATACAATATTCTAGGAGATAGTGATTTGAGCCACTATTTAGTCTCCAAGCTAGCTATGAGATAAATGAGCAAAATAGGGGATGTGACATAAAAGACAGAGCAAGCCATCTAGATTAATTTTGGCTTGAGCTAGATGGATCCAAGTGATGGGAAAAATTCCTTGATTGATCTAGCAAAAAGCTAAATAGATCCAACTCTTGTTGTCAACTCTTGATAGATCAAGGAATGAGCTTGATTGATCCAACTATTTGACTTTTCCTTGACTTTTTGCTTTAAAGGCCAAAAATTGCTTGGTTGATCATTCTTCTTTTACTCAATAAATTCCTCAAGATCTAAAGGCAACAAAATAAACACAAAAATGCCTTTCCAAGCAATGTTAAATACAAAATATGCTACGAAACTAATCGTGAGATAAATTAGCAAAACGAATGGTTTTAGAGAGTTAAATGCGTCAAACGACTCCGAAAATGAGAATATTAATGACAATATTATGCGTTTATCAAGTCAATTTTTACTGTTGGCTTACCAAATTTAACCTCGGCTTTCCGAATTGCATTTCAACCATACACTCATATGTAATATCACTAATGTGACATGTCAGAAGTTTTGAATACACACAAAGATGCTCAGAATAAAAATTGATTACCCAAAGCAAGTCTAGTGATAGAAATTTGACTAAAGAGCCATTAGACGTCCAAAACTCATTCGGATAATCCGAATTGTGTTGCAACTATACACGCATACATATTATAAATAATAGGACCCACCCTTAAAATCTATCTGTATTATAAAAGTATGCTCATAATTGAATTTGACCACTCAAAGCCACGAAGGAGAATAAATCACTCTTACAAATAGTTTAATATCTCAATACTCAATTGGGCCATCCAATACATGATGCAATTAAGCACTAAAGTCCAATCAAACTAATTGGATATGCAAGAGGTGTTCAAAACATAAAAATCGTCCCGAGTCTAGAACTCACTACCTAAAGTGCAACTATGGTAGGATTTATTGGGCTGTGAAGGCACGGGCATTACAGGATTCAACCTACACTTTATAAGAAGTGGGATTTAGTCTGATGAAATTTTTTGATAATTAGTCTGCTTTCGAATTCATTCTTCACTTCTTCAATAGAAGAATATACATGTGGAGGTGGATATATATTTCATTAAGGAAAGAGTCCACCCAAGAATTCTCAAATCCTATATTGTTTCCCGATCCAATTTTTTTTTATTTGTTTACATAATTAGTGGGTCCTATCCCTCATTCATCCCTATAAGTTGCTTAGTACTCATAGTACCACTTTGACTTTGATATTTTGTTAGAATACGCTAATTTCAACCTAATCAATGATAAAGGATACAAATTATTTTATACTGTGAGATTTGGTCGGTTTCTTATATGCCAAAAACGAAATTGGCACTATTCTTTTGAGACATCTTGTGGATTTGCATAGTTTTTGCTGTTTTATGGAATCATTGATTTGGTTTCCATATTTGTATTACAAAACTTTCTATCTATAGGAATAAAGGCAGTGGTCTTTATAAAACTATCACAAATGGAGTACCACGGTAGCTGATACTAAAGAAATAGAAAAGTGTTGGTCTACTAATATCGAAAACAATTATGAACTCCTTTTATCCAAAATTAAAAGCCGTTATTTGACTTTCACACTATTTAAGAAAACACCAATTTCAACGTTACACATGGTAAAGAACAAAACTTTTGTAATTGTTGTGTGATTTGGTTTAAATTGATTTTCAAAATTGACTCATAATCATTATTTTAATAGAAGTGTGAGAATCCGGACCCGCGACCCGAGAGAAGAGAAAAGAAATAAAAGGGTCCTCGTTCTCGGTTTTAAAGGAAAATGGTTTTATAGAGTCGCCAGTTTGTTTTTCAAGAAAACAAAAAAAATATCGTACGAAGGACAATTCGAAAGTGAATTATCCTTCATACGTTTGAAACCAGAGATTTATTTTGAAAATTTACTTTGCTAGGGTTCGGGAACTACGTTAGAAATTGGGAAGGTGTTAGGCACCCAATTCGCCCTTTCGGTCTCTTAATGGATCATGTATTTAATTCCTATTTTAGATATCTTGCAAGTAGTTTGAATAGTTTTCAGAATAGTCCTTTCCGGATAAATTTGATTTAAAACGGTATTTTGAAATCGGACTCGAGCTTTGCGAGCGCCTACGTATTCATTCGTAGAATGAAATCAGAGTCTCGTAGTTCCTTTCTTTTGGAAACTATTTTTTTATTTTTGTTTGTTTTGAAAACGTGTCAAAACGGATTTTTAGTTTTCTTGTAAAATTTAGAAAGGATTTATTTTGAAAGCAATGAACTTCTTTGCAAGTTATCTAATTTTCTGAATTAAAAGTGAAATTAAATGCAGTACTGAAATTAAGGAGGGTTGTAGAAAACATACCTGATGCGCTTGAAGAAGAAATAAGAACCTTGCCTTGATTGCTCCTTTCTCTCTCTAGATTTTCTCTCTCTAGAAATTCTCTCTCTAAAACTTTCTCTCTCAGAATTTCTCTAAAATGACTCTCTAATAATTTTGACAGAGTTTCTACTTGCTAAAAACACTATTGAGTGTTGATGCCTCTCAAATGGGAGCCCAAGGGTCCTATTTATAGCAAAAATCTCGCCAAAAATGCTCCAAAAGAGGCCAACCGCAAGGGGTAGCCGCAGGGCGTGCGACTGGGGCGTGCGGCTAGGGCGTGCGGCTAGGTGCCAACCGTACGGTTGGGAGCCAACCGTGAGGCTAGGGAAAGTACCAACCGTACGGTTGGGAGCCAACCGTGCGGTTGGGGGGCGTGCGGCTAGCTACCAAAAAACTCAATTTTTCGGTATATTCCTAACGCGCTCGAAAATCAGGATTTTTCCTAATGGCCTCTTGTATGCGTGATGACTCAAGACTTGATGCAGAATGCTCGCTTGTGTAAAAATCAAGGTTCACACGAGAGTCATGGATTGGGGTGTTCACAGACCCTCTCGTCTCGGGATTCTTGCTCGCAAGGAATTCTGGGACGATAAAAAGAAGACAGCAATTAACGACTCTCGCGTGAATCTCAGCTAGTTGTTTTATTCATGAAAATCTGCGAATCGAAATGTACCCTCATGGTAGGGGAATTTTGTGGTGCTTTGGGCAATGTAATCCACGGTTGTCCTTCCTCTCGGTCAAGCTATCTCTGATACATCAATCTATTTCTCCCGTCTACCCTCAGGGAATCCATCTCAAGTCCTTTCTTCGGATTTTCTCAAGCTTCATCGATGTTTACCCTCAGTTTGTGGGATGCACCAATCTTACCATTTACCCTCTGAATGGCCTATCCTTTAGGAACACTTCTCATTCTTTGCAAATGTATTTGAAAAAGTTCTTGGAGTTTAGATTCTTTCAGAATGACACCTTCTTGACTTTGTCGTGATAAAGCTTCCCAATCTTTTGGGGAAGAAGTGGTTATCAAGAGTAGCGGGGTTTGCTCCTATCGCACTATCTTGTTGTCATAACCATGTGACAAAACTCCTTGATCTCATGGAGAATGTGATGAAACTCCCTAACTTCTGGGGAGAACGTTATTGGTTACCAAGAGTGGTCGGGTCAGCACCTGTCGCACCATCTTGCTGGCATAACCGATGTTGTCTATCAGGAGATATTCCTTTATGATAGTTTTCTAAGAAATGGCACTCCTAGCCACCCTCAGAAGGAATGTCATATTAGCGACTGTCAAGAGTGGGGGGTCTGCACCTCTCGCACCATCTTGCTGGCACAGCCTGAAAAGGTTGAGTTAAGATTGCCAAGAGTGATTGGTCCTCGCGATAGGACGTCATATTGCTGACACAATCTGGGCTGACTCGTAAAATCCCTATGGAACGTATTCAAAAGGGAGTGAAAGGTATGATATGTTAGCGACTGCCAAGAGTGGGGGGTCTGCACCTCTCGCACCATCTTGCTGGCACAGTCTGAAAAGGTTGTGTTAGAGACTACCAAGAGCAACGGGGTCGGCACCTGTCGCATTGTCTTGCTGACATAGTCTAAGGCTGAACGTCGGGAGATATTCCCTTATGACGGTTTCCAAGAAATGGCACTCCTGACCACCCTCAGAAGGTATGACATGTAAGTGACTGCCAAGAGCGAGAGTACTTCATGATAAGACTTCGTACTTGCTGACACAGCCAAAAGAGGTGATGTTAAGACTGCCAAGAGTGATTGGTCCTTGCGATAGGACGTCATCTTGCTGACACAATCTGGGGTTAGGATTGACTCTGTCAATAGGGTCTTCTTCAGAATCATATTACTTCCATCAACTTTATGCCACATCACATAATCTGAGACGTGTTCTTGAGGATATTTGTCCATATTTTCTTTTATCCTTTGACGCTTCTCCTTGCATTGTCTCTGCTCTTGGCCGTTGATCATATATGTCTGCTCATCTTGTGGCAAGAAAGTTATGCTAGAGAGAATATAGAAATTTCAAGTGTTGCCCCTCTTTTTTTTTTTTCAAAACCTGTTCTTACCCTCAGTTTGACTCTTCTGCTGTCATCAAGAAATTGGGTTGGTTCTCTTTGAATCTCAGACTTTCGTGCGTAGTAGTGGACTCAGTTTTCAACTCTACCCTCTGGCTTTACTTTTTTGAACATGGGGATAGCTCTTCTGAAAATCTTAGTTCCTTCTCCAGTTACCCTCTGGCTTATCAGAGGAAGGTGCTGGTCTGCATCATTTTCTGTTTTTTGATACCCTTATTGCTCCCTCATTTGAATTATTTTTTTAGAATATCCGGCCCATTGTTTTGGCTTTTGGAACATTATTTTTTTTTTTTTTTTTTTTTTTTTTTTTCAGACAGGAGCCTTACTCACCTAACATGTAGCCCTCCGCCTTTTGGCATAGCTATCACTCTTAGTGTGGCTCTCCCTGCTGATTTTTCTTCCTTTCTGTTTTTTTTTTCACTTTCCTCACCTGGACCAACGGGATTTTCCCTTTTTCTACTTTTTCAATTTTTTCTTGTACCCGATTCCTCTTTTACACCTTCCTCTTTTGCCATATTTGAACTGTGTCTAGGACTGATCATTCCTCAAAGCTCGGCTCCACCACAGATCTCAAAATTCAGCTTTTGGGCTTTGTATCTTACTTCGTCGTGCGTGTGTTAGTGATTCTCAGTCTGTTCATCTTAGAAAACTAACCAGAAAGTCTTTCAGACATCCAAGAAGTCAATTTTGCAAAATTTTTGTCAAAACTTTGTTGGTTTTGTTGTTTAGGATTACCCCCCACTTGTTGTGTGACAAGGAACTTGTCATACAACAAGTGCCCAAACGACAAAGTGAGCTGGGCAACAAAATGACATCTTTTTTCCATTTGAACTTTCAAACTTTTCATTCTCTTCATAGCATATCTTTTTCTTGCTCACATACTTACTTTTTGACAATCCAGTTGGTCATGTATTTCATGATGATCATCAGCCACGACCGTTTCTGTATGGTGCGCCTTTCTTGATGACGAATGGGTGTGTGTGGATTTTGAGAGACCCCATGAGGTTAAACGGATCTGATAAAGATTGGTGTATCATCAGATAGCAATTTGGCCTTTATTGGAAGGTCATTCGTGGTGTACAATGGAGCCTTTGGCACACAAGATTCTCCGACGTGTACGGGTACGTTTCAATTCAAATTTCTCGTTTAGAGAAAATTATGTGAATATGTCATATATGCCAGAAAACATGAGACATGCATGCAATGAGGTGGGTCTGGTGGCCTTTTGCGCAATTTTGATTTATGAAAATATTTTTGTAAAGTTTTTTTTTTAGAATTTAATATCACCCCCAGTTTAAAATATCCGAAATTTTTATACGAAAATAGCACACGCGCCCCATCTTAGACTTCAACCAATGCTGGATTTTCTCCAAATTACCACTGAATTATGGAATGTACTTCTTTCTTCGATGAGAGGCTTCATTCCTGCGACGCATTCTAGCTTTGATTAGGTTATTCCGCATCTTGATGACTACGACTCGTTTGCCTTGCAAGGCTTCAGACGTATCAATTGGGCTGTACATCTACCCTCAGTGAAAAGCTTTATCCTGGACGGACAACACATATTGGTTTGATTGGATTACTCCACATCTATGATTTATTCACTTCGCAAGGCTAATGAGAGATAATGATGACTAAGGATATCTTTGCATGACCGGTCTTCATTCCACTTCAACACGAACTTCTCCATGCGATCTAGCTTCATTCAATGCATCTTTGGTTTCATTAGTCTGGGATGGATCAGTTGTTGTTGCCTGTGCCAACTATCCGTATGAGGATGAAAGACAAGCCTTCTAGAGATATTATTTCATCAAAGCGTCCGCCTTTGGATGAGAATGTGAGATGAGTTTTCGAAGATGCCATTCCGCCAAAGTTTTTGTGCTGGATGAGAATGTGTGATTCCATCAAAGTATCCGTATTGGATCTGCCACTCCCTATTTAGAATTTTCCTTACCCCATTTTTCAGTCACATTCAGAGTTTTGATATTGATCCATCGAAGTATCAGCTTTGGAATCTTCCCAGTCTTTATCCCCTGTTGCATTCTCACTAAGAGCTTTGATCTCATATGAAACTTTCTTTTCCAATGCCTGTTCAAAGTGATTCGTTCCCTCTTTTGCAATCTCCTTCGGAGTCTCAATCTTACTCGAAACCTTGTAGCTTAAGTGTCTTCACTGGCTCCTTCCACCTCAAGAGTACTTCATGCCCCCGTACCCTTTATGTGTCAGGTTTTTCTTTGAAAAATTCCCTTGGAATTATTATATTTAGTAGTATGGGTGTTTTCAAGCTCAATTTTATATATTACTTCATGAAAATGCTAGTGCCGTGTAATGTGCATTTTATTCATGAAAGTGTTGGTTATTATATAACATACTTTATGCGCAATTGACCCCCAAACCCATGCAAATGCAAATGCAAAGATCGTTCTTTCCGAGAATCTGGCAATTATAAAGGGTAATTCATCTTTTGTTTTGTTACATTCGCAAGAAATTCTAAGACAAATTTTCTCGAGATCTTTATCAAGATTTATCCTTTTCTCCACAGAAACTTCTCTTTACAAACCTTTCATTGTTCCTCGAACTGACTGGTGCCTTTAAATGAACTATTCTTTCAATCTTATTATGGGTGAAAGAGATTGTTTTATTAGAATAGACCGGGCCTGATGTCACTTCTCAGGTTGCCTACGTTCCCCAATGTCCTAACATTCAAAAAAATAATCCAATATGGGGCTCAGGTCTTCGTAGTTCATGTTTACAAATGACAAATGACAAATGACAAATCTTCAATCACTATTATTCAAATTCTCCACCACTGGTTACAAATCTTCACTTTCCGGCTACCAATCTTCAGTCATTGATGGTTTTGAGGAGACGGATCTGCTATCTTTCCTGCTTGGATAAGGTCCTGAACAGCATGCCGAAGGGCCATACAATTGTCGGTCGTGTGTCCCACATTTTGGTGGTATTCGCATGTTTCATTGAGGTTCCAATTAGTGGGGACTGGATTGGGTATCGGTCGTGGGTTCATCGGATAGATCATTCCTACATCCTTCAACTCCTTGTATACTTTACTTAATGGACCTGGTAGTTGTGAGAAATTCCTTTTCATGTGTCTGACTCGGTTTAGCCCCCTATTGTTGCTGTAATCCTGGTAGCCTGAAGGAGAAATGTTGGTGACTGTGGCGAAAGGATTAGCAGAGTAGTCAATATTGCTCCGAACAAAAGGGTTGTATGTCGAAATCTGGTTGGCAGCCGGGGTTGAAGCTTTCTTGTATTGTGCACTTAAACTTTTTGCTTCAGCTTGCTTAGCCAATTCTTCTTCTATCTCATTTCCCACATGCAACAAGGCTTTGAAACGGCCAAAGAATTGGTGACCCATCTTATTTCGAATTTCTGCTTTCAGATTCTTGACGATCATTCCCAATTGCTCCTCTTCATCCATCCGTTCCACCATTTGTGCAGCGAGTGCTCTCCACCTTGTGACAAATTCACTCAAGTTTTCATCATCTTTCTGCTTTGCCATTTCAAGATGTTTGCGAGTAATCTTTAATTCCTCGTTTGTCTTGTATTGGCCAATAAACTCATTCACAATACTGGTCCATGACTGCACCCGATGTTTCTCTAATCCCAGGAACCAACTTTGGGCTGAACCGGCTAAGGTTAAATGAAAAGAATTAGCTAACTCAGCCTCACCTATGTTGTAGATCTTCATTGCCCGTACATAGGATTTTAAGTGCAACTCTGGTGGCGTTGTTCCTTTGAACTTCTCTATTGAGGGCATATTAAACCCAACCGGATAATGAGCTTCTGGGTATAGATTATAGCTCTGGAGCTGTGTCAGGTCATTTGATCCCTCGGCTACCTTTTGGGTTAAGGCTTTTAATTGTTCTTTAAGTTCGTTTAAAGCCTCATTCCTTTTCGGAATCACCTCTTGTGGAAGAATGGCATCACCCTGCACACTCACTGGACGCGAAATAGGGTCATAGTATGGATCATGATAAGGATGATGTGGTGGTTGCCATTGTTGAGCATGTTGGGATGCTTCAGGTGGGACTTCTTGGTGTAGCCAATTCTCAATCAGATCAGGTCGCCTATGTGGAGTATGTGGTTCAATAGGAGTTGTAATATTGGGGTGAGCAGATAGTGGCGCGGGTGGTACAAGCGGGGCCTCTTTTATTGGCTCATTCACAACTGGTTGACCATGAATAGATGGAGGCATAGGTGGTGCAGGCGGTGTCCCTTTTGTTGGCTCATTCATAACCCGTCGACCTCTGTCTATCTCCTCTAGCCGAGCCTTGGTGGTTCGTTGATCATCTACTAGCAATGCTAGGCTCTTGCTAATGTCCCCAAGCATTCGGTACATCTTTTCCGGGGTTGGTATGGTTACAGTGGCTGACCCTAATACAGTGTTTGTTGGATCCACAGAAGTATGCCCTGGTGGCATTCCCCGATTAATATTCTGCTGAGACACCCCTTGATTTTGGTAGGAAGGACCCGGTGGCAGATCCACTGCAGTGAAAGAGTTTCCAGTGACCCTATTCGAAGTTTGTGGCGGTTGTTGTTCCATATCAGCTGGTGTATCTGGTCGAACCAATCTACCAGTGCTATCTCTTCCAGCCCAAATGGAAGCCAGATCGAATATAAGTCTTCCGAAGGAGAAAAGGACAAATCCCGATGTGTATAGAATATTTCCCGGAAACAAAAGAAAATATGAACTTTTAATACTTGCCAGATTCCCAGAAATACATCGATCGAGACGACGCTAAACACACAAAAAGTATTTCTTTAGGTGAGATCAAAAGCAGACCAACGGCGACAACTTGAGAGCCCCATATAGCGGTAGGGTAGGAAGGGAATTCCATGGGTTCCCTGACCGTCTATAGTTTTGGAAAATCATTTTAAAAAGAGCTTTCTGAAAAATCATTTGAAAACACGGGAAGATCTCTCCTCATGAGTCGCTTTGTTCATGGAATCAGGGCTTTCGCACACTAGATTCTCATGACTGTCGGTCATAAAAACAATGCAGAAAATCTTTGTGTTCTAAGCTGACTCCCCTATATGCAAGCGTGGCTGAAGAGGGTAAGGTTTAATGCTCCCTCCTATTTGGCAGGTCTTACGATATACCTCAAGAGCGCAGGTACGTGTAAGGACCTTTTGATATACATCCCGGGTACGTGAGTGTTCTCGTCACTCGATATACCTCGGTAAGTACTTGGCCAAGGAGAGTGGTCCCAGGCGCTTTTGGCTAGTGTAGACCCACAAGTCCACGGCCTAGTCACGACTCTGGTCCCGAGGTTAATAGGGTAAATTCACACTCGCGAAAATGCATGATAAGACGTGAGTGCGTGCAAAATAACAATATGGCAGTTCATTATTGATCAATGCTTTAGGGTTTGTTACTGTAATTTACACAATTTTAATTATAAAAAAGATTTTCCTCACATAATTACCAAATAAAGGTATCAGGGTATCCACTTAGATTGCTTCTATGTTATCCTAGGACTAAGGCTTGCAAGACCTATATCTAATAAATAACAGGAATTAAATATATGATCCATTATAATAGAGCTTAGTTCTCGACATCCCCAGCAGAGTCACCACTGTGAGAATCCGGACCCATACCCCGAGAGAAGAAAAGAGTCCTCGTTCTCGGTTTTATTTGAAAAACGTGTTTTGTAGAGTCGCCAGTTTGTTTTACGAGAAAACAAACAAAAGATCGTACGAAGGATAATTCGAAAACGAACTATCTTTCATACGTTTGAAACCAGAGATTTATTTTGAAAATTGACTTTGCTAGGGTTCGGGAACTACGTTACGAATTGGGAAGGTGTTAGGCACCCAATTCGCCCTTTCGGTCTCTTAATGGCTCATGCATCTAATTCCTATTTTAGATATCTTGCAAGTATTTCGAATGGTTTTCAGAATAGTCCTTTCCGGATAAATTCAGTTTAAAATAATATTTTGAAATCAGACTCGAGCTTTGCGAGCGCCTACGTATTCATTCGAAGAATGAAATCAGAGTCTCGTAGTTCCTTTCGTTTGGAAACCGTTTTTGTATTTTTGTTTTTGTTTTGAAAACGTGTCAAAACGGATTTTAGATTTCTTGTAAAACTTAGAAAGGATTTATTTGAAAGCAATGAACTTCTTTGCAAGTTATCTAATTTTCTATATTAAAAGTGAAATTAAATGCAGTACTGAAATTAAGAGGGTTGTAGAAAATATACCTGATGCGCTTGAAGAAGAAATAAGAACCTTGTATGGCAACAAAGGTTGCGGTATATTCCTAACGCGCTCAAAAAACAGGATTTTTCCTAATGGTCTCTTGTATGCATGATGACTCAAGACTTGATGCAGAATGCTCGCTTGTATAAAAATCAAGTTCACACGAGAGTCGTGGATTGGGGTGTTCACATAAGGAAAATTTTATTTTTTGAGAATATTCTAGATGTGTTTCCATTTCTTATATTATGGTTATATTATTTTAGGTGAATTTATTACTTAAAGTAAGTGGTCTAATTGTCCTTATTATTCTTGTTTTTTTTTTAAATCTTGGAATACTGAATCAGGAATTGTTAGGGCCGTACACCCTCCTCCTGAATGACAAAAAATCGATATTGATAAAGAAAAATGTCTTGACATAAGCGCTTTTGCAACTTTCAGTGATAAAGGGCCTAGTCTTATTATGGATGCGATAGAACGTATTATTAAACAAAACAATTATAATAATCTTTATATACAAATTGTTGGTTCTCAACTTGCTTGTGTAGAAGGCTCGCTAGATAACATCGAGGTTTTATCGAAACAACCTGGAAAAGAGATTAAGAGAAGGTTTCTGAGTTACCTGGTATAAACAAAACCCTTGTTAAACCCATATTTCAAGTTAGAAAATTCTAATAAATGTTGTTTGAAATTTCGGGACGAAATTTATTTATTGGAGATAGATTGTGAAATCCCATATTTTTAAGAAAAATAGTTGTATTTTACTTTTAAACAGAAGAATAAGATAAGGAAAATTTGAATTTTGAGAATATTCTAGATGTGTTTCCATTTCCTCTATTATTGTTATTTATTTTGGGTGAAATTATTTGCTTAAAGTAAGTGGTATAATTGTCCTTGTTTTCAACTTTTAAATTTTGAAAAAAATAAAATAAAATATATATGTATAGAGAGAGAAATTTGAGATAAAGGGAGATGTGCCGGAGAGAGAAGAAAGAAGAAAGAGGGGAAGAAAAAAACCCAGCAGTTCTTGATTGAGGTAGGGGAGATTATCCTATTGAATGCCTACTTAATTTTATTTTAATTTTAATTTAATTGAATGATTATTTAATAATAACATGTTTTAACTTATTTTCCAACTTCTTATAAAAAAAAAAAAAAAATTTTTACATGTTATCAAATAGACCCTAAATACATCACTTTCGGGTCCAGTTGAATAGATATATTCATACATTTTTGAATGGTCGGAGTATAAACCAGTTCAAACCGAAGGAACTTGGACTTTACTACAAAGAGCACAAACTAGGCATCTTAATCATTTGAATCTTTTGCAATAGTACGTACACTTCTCGCGTGACGGACTTTTCTTTATCTATTTTTGAACTGTTCAAATAAATTAATTATCAGATAGAATCTAAATTCTGATTTATTGTTATGAGACGGAATCTAAACCTCAATCAGTCGTAAAATTCTACCTTGGACTCGTTCAAACAGTTTTTGGGAGCACCATCCAGAACCACTAAAAGTCGAAAAAAAGAAAAAGCAAATTAAGTAGATATTTCAATATATAGAGTTATTTACACTTCGGAGTTTAGACCCTTCAAATTTATATGATTACAATTTTACTTTGGTCCATTGAAATTCCATGTTAGCAATTCTATTTCAACCTACAAAGTTTGATCCCGTTGTCACTTTAGTCGAAAATCAAATTTTTTTTTTTGGAATAAAAATAACACATGCGGCTGACCAATGCGATACATGTTATTTTCTGTCAAGTTGGATTTTGAACTAAATTGACAATGTATCAAACTTTATGTATGCAACTGGCGAAGACTGAACTTGATGGATCAAAGTGAAAATGCAGCAAAACTTTAGGGAGTGAAAATGTAAATAACTCATATATATATATAGCCATAGCTAGCATTGAGAAAAATCAAAAAGATAGAGATGAGGAATCGTAAACTACTATTACCAGCAGCCAAATTCCTCATTATTGTACTTTCTTTGTTAGGAAATTCAATGTTGATTTTGGGAAAGGAAACGGGTGATAAAGGGAGTAATAGTACAAGTGGTAAAATCCTAGTAAGGGTTGGAGTTGTAATTGACACTGACACAGATATTGGGAAGATGAGTTTGAGGTGTATAAAAATGGCTCTCTCTGATTTTTATGCCTCTCATCCTCAATATATAACTAGGTTGCAACTCAGTGTAAGGAATTCGAATGCTACTGTTGTTGGTGCTGCTGCTGCAGGTATGTACACCGTTCTGTGTTTAAATTTGTTCTCTTACAGAATTAGTGTTCCAATAACTTTACGTTGTGATTGGTTGATATGTCCAATATAATTCTCATCAACAAAAAACACTTTATCTAGCAGGCACTATAATACACAGATATTTAATGAAGTGAGAATATTAATCAATCAGAGAGTAGAGTACGCCACTGTGACAGTCTTCGATGAATATCAACAAATGTTAATACGTAGTGTTATGATGTTTTGGTAGTTGATATATACAAGATTCGGTACGATAATTAATTAGGATGATAAGATGTTTTGCACCTAAAATGTTCTTTAGTGGCGAATCTTTGGGTTGGTTTTACCGGTGAAGACCAATGTCACCAATAGATAGATTGGTATTGTATCAAGTATTAGTTAGTAGTGAAATTTAATTTTTGCGGCTAAAGTCTTCCTTGCATAGTTTCCGTAGTATGTGCACAGGGGTCGAGCCAATCCATTTGGTGGTGGGGGGGGGGGGGGTAGGGAATTCAAAACACACAAAATTAAATATATTAACAGGACTACAAATTACAATAACATTAACGGTAATACTTTATACAACTCAAATACCTATTGGCTCCTCTAGAGTGATAAAGGAGAGTTGCTTAAATTTATACCCTTTATTTATATCTACAACAACAACAAGCCTTTATCCCACTAGGTGGGGTCGGCTACATGGATCAAACGACGCCATAGTGGCCTGTCGTGAATCATATCTATAGTGAAACCATTTGCCTCTAAATCTTTCTTAATAGTTTCACCTATAGTTTTTCTCGGTCTTCCTCTGCCTCTAACAATTAGGCTTCCCTCCATATGATCAACTCTCCTTACCACGGCATCTACTGGTCTCCTCCCTACATGCCCAAACCATTTAAGTCGAGATTCAACCATCTTTTCTGTAATAGGTGCCACCCCGACTCCCTCTCTGATGGTATCATTCCTGATCCTATCTTTCCTATTTTTGCCACTCATCCATCTCAACATTCTCATCTCAGCTACATTTAGTTATATCTGATGGTTTAAATTTATTCTCATTTAAAATAATATCAAAACCACGTCGTTTTATTAAATCCATAGTTAAATGACATTTTCTTCTATCATTTGTTTATTTCGATACTTTCTTTCGGGGAAAAAAAATTACCGCCTATTATTCTCAAATCTACACATCTCTTCAGTTCCACGCGACCGTAACCTTATTTCCACCGCCACTATTTTGTTTGACAATTTTTTTTCTATTAAAATTTGCTCTAGTTGCCACTAAGTATATTAAATCAAAGACATCATATAAATAATCACAAGGGGTAAAAAAAAACAGCTCTTCTTTTGTACTTTGAGATTGATAAACGCATAATATTGTCATGTCTAAGCGCCTTCCCGGAGTCGCTTGACGCGTTTGTTGCTTTAATTCTGCCTAATTATCCACTTATCTCGAGATTAATGCCTTAGCGAGTGTTGTATCTAACGTGGCCCAAGTTGGTGTATATTTTTTAGTATTCCATGTTTTCGTAGGTTTGGGATACAATGGCAGGGCATGTGGTGATCAAGAGCAAGCCTAGTAGCTTACAAATGTGCTGAGTGACAAGTTCCAGACCCATGATCGATCATGGGCAAAGCCATGATCGATCATGGCTTGCAAAATTTCTGGCAGAACACTTTCATGATCGATCATGGGCAAAGCCATGATCGATCATGGCTTCCAACTTACTCATTTCACACCCAAAATGGGCTATTTTGTGGTTCAAGCTATTTTAGATATTTGTTTAGATATTTTGCCCCTTTTTAATATATAATAGAATTCTTAGCTTCTAGGCTAAGATATCTAGTTTTTTTGTACAAGTTTTAGAGAGAAGGGAGAGCCATTTTGTTCATTGTTCTTCATTTCTCCATTGTAAGTTTTTGATTTGTAAGAATGATTTCTTCTTCTATAATATTTGTTCTTGCATCTATTATGGAGTAGTCTCCTACTAAGGTTACGGAAGTTGATTGCGATATAATATTTGGTGATTTATGGCTCAATCCATGTTTAAAGTTTGAGAAATAATTGTAGATCCTTTTCTTCTTCATTTCCTCCATTGTTACAAGCTTTCTAGGTATACTCATATTAAATTAAGACTTTATATGCCTTGTATATTTAGTGCTTGGTTGTTTATGAACATACAACATAGTTATATGGTTCTAGAAAGTTTGTAGTCTTTTTCCCCCATCCATGGAGCTTTTTCCTCTTCGTAGAAATTATGAATAGTTCTTAAAACTCCATAGATGGATTATAAATTTGTTTAGCTTATCTTTGATTCATTTATTGATATATTGAGTGCTTCTTACACTTTATGTGATACTTAGACTCTTTATCTTTGATTACAAATCATAGTGGGCAACTAATATGGTTAATTGTAATTTCGAAAAAGCCGGGCTTGACCGTAAGTTGCAAATTGATGAAATCGAGGAATTGAGAAGAGATGCATATGATAATGCGAAGATAAGCAAGGAACGTGCCAAAATCTTTCATGATAAATCTATTTTAAGGAAATAATTCAAACTTGGGCACAAACTTCTTGTTTATGATACTCGTTTGCATCTCTTCCCCGGGAAATTGAAGTCTCGTTGGACCGGCCCATACATTGTCCGTCATGTATTTCCTTTTGGGGCTGTGCAAGTTGAGGATCCCAAAATCGGCTATGTTTTTAAAGTAAATGGACAACGTTTAAAGCCATTTTTGGAATTCCCAAGTCGAGAGGAGTCCATCCCTCTCGAAGACCCGACTTATGCCTAACAAGCATAGGTCGATTGTGTAAATAATGTTTTTTTGTAGAATTTTTGAGTTTCAGGAATTTGTTTCGGAGGTTCGGGTGAAATTGGATCGAACCGGACCAAGTTAGGGGGAGTGGAAAGGTGTTTTCAAGTGAAGAAATGTCATGAAAAATTTTTTGTTGAAGGCATGATTGATCATGGGCAAAGCCATGATCGATCATGGGATCGAATTTTGGAGGCAGTGGACTTCCGTGATCGATCATGGGCAAAGCCATGATCGATCATGGTTAACTTTTCCTGCGGCAGTGGACTTCCACGATCGATCATGGGCAAAGCCATGATCGATCATGGTCCCTCTTAAAAACAGAGCAGCCGTTTCTTAAACCCCAAAATCGTGCCCCATCTTCTCTCTAACTCCCATTTCTCTCCATCTTCCTCCTCCAAACCTTCAATCATCATCAAATTAAACCCTCCCCTAGCATTTCCCCCTCCATTATCACTCAATTTCACCCCCAAACACCACACCCATCTATCATCAACACCTCTTTCTCTCTCTAAAACCCCAAACCCCCAATTTCGAGCCCTAGTCCCCCAATTTTCGAAGTTCCTCTACATTTCTCCATTCTCCCCACATCAATGGCTGCCATTGCTCCAGTTAACAAGCCAGAAGAACTCCAAGCCGCAAGGGGTGGCTATCGCGGGTTCCGTAGCCGTCAGGAGTACGATTGGTGGAAGTATGCTTTTAGGAACCGGGCTGTGATGATCGAGAGGCCCGTGATTATTGGTGCCTTGCACGATTTCCCGCAAATGGGAACATTCGAAAGACACGAGGGGTGGGTGCAATATTTGCGACAAACAGGTAATCAATGTAATCTCACTCTTTGTCGCGAATTTGTTGCAAGCTTGGTGCGTGTGCCCAATGCTACTTATGCCTATGTTGCCCACGTGCGTGGGAGAACTGTACAATTCAACCTCGAGGTTGTTAGTAGAGTCACGGGGATTCCGGCATTGCCGGATGGCAACTATGACCTCCCTCATTCAGCCCGTATTGTATACCCCACTGATGACGAGTTGGCTACGTTCTTAACCGGTCGTCCAATGACTTGGATTGGCACGCAATTCGATAGGAACAATTTAGCACCACAATTCAGGACCCTGTGGCTTGTTGTAGCCAATGCGTTAGATCCCACCTCGCACATTCAACATTTGTACACCTATCATGCCTATGTTCTATATGTAATTGCTCGCAATAGGCCGTGTTCTTTGGTTCGCTACATAATGCGAAAAATCATGAAAGTCTATGACACGGTGGCCCATAACGAAACTATCAAATTTGGCGTGCTTCTGACTCACATTCGCTTGGAAGCGGGTGTCCAAGAAAGGGACGCCGATGTCAGAAAGATACAGTGGGCCCCGATAAACAGGTCCACCCAGGCTAGAGCCGCCGGGCAACTGAGAAATAGGCCAAGTTCTTCGGCCGCACCTCCAGTTGAGTCCGAGGAAGAAGCGCCAGAAGAGGCAGGAACCGACGTTCCGGGTCCTTCGAGGAGAAGAAGAAGAGAAAGTACGGGACCTGTTGACGATAATATGGCATTCTTGAGAGAGCAATTTGAGCAAATGAATGCCACAATGCACACGGGGTTTGATGCTCTTAACTCAAGGGTAGATGATATGCTGGTCCGCCAAGATCATATGGAGGCGGAGATTGCTTCTAGGGTGGAGGTTCATATGGCGGCTCAACAGGAGTTCATACGCCGTCAATTCGAGGAGTTCTACAGTCGATTTCCCCCACCCCCACCCCCTGAGATGTGATGATGATGTGATAGCCTGAGAACTCTTTAATTAACTATATTTATGCTTAGTTTTATTTTATTTCTTTTGGGTTGTATTAGAATTGAGACTTGATGTTAACTTTAGAACTTGGTTTTAATGGTTGAATATTATGGTTTTTGCTTTTGAATTCTAATTCTAACCCGTTTTGTGAATAGTTTTTGTTTATCTCTTATTTTTTGTCTCGTGGAAAGCAAAGCCAATGTAGCCCTTCCATGCGTTGTTATTGTTCTCTTTACATTGAGGACAATGTGTGTTTCAAGTTGAGGGGGGTACGTTATTTTGTGTTTATTTTGTTTGGCTTGCTATTGTTCATTTCCATGAGTAGAAGAGATTTGTTCAATTTGTTTTTTTAGAAGTTTAAAAATTGATGATTGATTGGTATTTTGTTCGATGAAGACTATTGTTTCATTAGCTTTTGGCTTGAATTCTTTGATCTAGATAGAATGTTGAATGATAATCTAAATTGCTTTGCTCCGCTTAGTCTCATATCCCGTCATATTTGCCTGTTCCACATGCTAGATTGATTTGGTTGTTCCCAATTCGGTTGTAACACTTAGATTTATTTTCATTGAGAGAAGAGGAATTTTTGTCCAAAAATGATGGAAGCTCTCTCGAAAAGATCCTCCAATGAGAGGACAAAAGCATAGCACTTTGAAAACTTGGATGACTTTTATCATAATATTGACTTAAAGCTTCACTTGACTAAATCTTAAGTCTCTTTTTCTAATATTATGGATGGGTATAGGTTACCATATGGGAAAGGGTGAATAGCTTCCTTCAAGCTCCAATGAATGAGCAGAATTTTGAGAAAATTTTGATAAGTGAGACCGCTGCCCCCCATAGAGATGAAAACCACCCTGATCTAATTTAGCATATATTCCAAGTAAAAGATAAAGAAAGTGCTTAGAATTGACAAATCTCAGAGCTTTTGTTTTTGAAAAAGTTCTCTTTTCCTTCTCGAATGACTATGACTCTTTGTGTTCATATTGAATTGCTTGAATCAAAGTCTAGTATGTGAGCATTGGAGAATATGGGATTGTGTTCTAAAGGAGATAGGCGAATTAGATGATCATTCAAAAATCCATCATTCTGGAAAAATTGATAGTAATGCCTCTTGCTTTGCAAATTGAAACTTGAATCTTCATTCTCATCATTCATCATGATCAAACTTCTAATGTTTGTAGGTATCATTTTTGAAAACCTTCAAGAGATGCAACTCGTCTTCTTTGGAAACTTAGAAGTTAACAATTTTTTGTTTAGTTTATTAATTTTTGTAATTATAATTTTTGTCTTGCTAAGGGACTAGCAAGAAATAAGTTGAGGGGAATTGATAAACGCATAATATTGTCATGTCTAAGCTCCTTCCCGGAGTCGCTTGACGCGTTTGTTGCTTTAATTCTGCCTAATTATCCACTTATCTCGAGATTAATGCCTTAGCGAGTGTTGTATCTAACGTGGCCCAAGTTGGTGTATATTTTGTAGTATTCCATGTTTTCGTAGGTTTGGGATACAATGGCAGGGCATGTGGTGATCAAGAGTGTGAACACCCCAATCCACGACTCTCGTGTAAACTTGATTTTCATACAAGCAAGCATTTATGCATCAGGTCTTGAGTCGCCATGCATATAGAAGACCTCTAAGAGAAGCCTTGCTTTTCGAGCGCGTCAGGAATCTACCGCAACCTTGTTGCCATTTCGCTTACTAGAACGGGGTACTTTCCCTAGCCGCACGGTTGGCACCTAGCCGCACGCCCCAGCCGTACGCCTTGCGGCTACCCCTTGCGGTTGGCCTCTTTTGAAGCGTTTTTGGCGAGATTTTTGCTATAAATAGGACCTTTGGGCTCTCATTTTGGGACATCAACACTCAATAGTGTTTTTAGCAAAGTAGAAACTCTGTCAAAATTATTAGAGAGAGAATTTCTAGAGAGAGAAAATCTAGAGAGAGAAAGTTCTAGAGAGAGAAAGGAGCAATCAAGGCAAGGTTCTTATTTTTTCTTCAAGCGCATCATGTATATTTTCTACAACCCTCTTTAATTTCAGTACTGCATTTAATTTCACTTTTTAATACAGAAAATTAGATAACTTGCAAAGAAGTTCATTGCTTTCAAAACAAATCCTTTCTAAGTTTTACAAGAAATCTAAAACACGTTTTCAAATAAAACCGAGAACGAGGACTCTTTCTCTTCTTCTCGGGTCACGGGTCCGGATTCTCACAAAGAGCAAGCCTAGTTGTGAACACCCCAATCCACGACTCTCATGTGAACCTAACAAGCATTTCGCATCAAGTCTTGAGTCATCATGCATACAAGAGGCCATTAGGAAAAATCCTGATTTTTGAGCGCGTTAGGAATATACCGAACGGTTGGCTCCCAACCGTACGGTTGGCACATACCGCCGCCGCCTGTCGCACACCCAACCCTACGGCTACCTGCCAACCGTACGGTTGGCACACCCTTATCGCACGCCCTAGCCGCACGCCATGCGGCTACCCCCTGCGGTTGGCCTCTTTTGGAGCATTTTTGGCGGATTTTTCCCTATAAATAGAACCCTTGGGGTCTCATTTTAGGGACATCAACACTCAATAGTGTTTTTAGTAAGTAGGAACGAGGACTCTTTCTATTAGAGAGTCATTTTAGAGAAATTCTGAGAGAAAGTTTCCGAGAGAATTTCTGAGAGAGAGTTTTTAGAAAGAGAAAATCTTGAGAGAGAAAGTTCGAGAGAGAGAAGGAAGCAAGCAAGGCAACAAGGCAAGGCTCTCATTTCTTCGGCAAGCACATCAGGTACGTCTATCTACAACCTTTCTTAATTTCAATATCGCATTTAAGTATTCATTTTTAATATAGAAAATTAGATAACTTGCAAAGGAGTTCATTGCTTTCAAATAAATCCTTTCTAAGTTTTACAAGAAATCTAAAATCCGTTTTGATACGTTTTCAAAACAAAAACAAAAATACAAAAACAGTTTCCAAACGAAAGGAACTACGAGACTCTGATTTCATTCTTCGAATGAATACGTAGGCGCTCGCAAAGCTCGAGTCTGATTTCAAAATATTATTTTAAACTGAATTTATCCGGAAAGGACTATTCTGAAAACCATTCGAACTACTTTCAAGATATCTAAAATAGGAATTAGATGCATGATCCATTAAGAGACCGAAAGGGCGAATTGGGTGCCTAACACCTTCCCAATTCGTAACGTAGTTCCCGAACCCTAGCAAAGTCAATTTTCAAAATGAATCTCTGGTTTCAAACGTATGAAAGATAGTTCGTTTTCGAATTATCCTTCGTACGATCTTTTGTTTGTTTTCTCGTAAAACAAACTGGCGACTCTACAAAACACGTTTTTCAAATAAAACCGAGAATGAGGACTCTTTTCTTCTCTCGGGTCGCGCGGGTCCGGAATCTCACAAGTTGGTTTAGGCCTTTTGCACCATATCCTTCAGTCAGATGAAAGGAATATCATGTTCATATTTGATTGTAACAGTGGGTTGATCAATGCTATCAAAGAATAGTTCCTGGAATCACCTCATCCACATTGCTACCAACATTTAAGAATCAATATACAGGAAAAGTTTCCTGGTTCGAGTAACAAAGTGTGAGAATCCGCAAATGCGACCCCTGGGTCTCGCTCCCATCCTTGGGCGTCTAAAACGTCGAAAAGGATTCCGTCATTCCATTTGTTTCAATGGGTGTTGATAATTCATATCGGGTGTCCTTCTATCCTATTTCTAGATGCAAGAGGGTTCATTCAGAGTCGCCAGTACATTTTACGAGAAAACGGATAAAATATTTGTGTAAAAGGAAAGGCTGTAGATAAGCCTTTCTTTACACGTTTGTCTACGAAACCAGGATTCTATAGGGTTCGGGAACTATATTACGGTTTAGGAAGGTGTTAAGCACCCATTCCACCCTTTTTGTCTCTAGTGCTTTTATATGTTCATTTTATGTTGAAAAACTTTGATACTTTTACTGACAGTCTACTACTTTCCAAATGAAAAATCCTAATTTTCGGGGAAAATGGGAAAGGGTATGAAAAACCTTTGTGTTCCGAGATCCAATGTTTTGTTTTGAAAGATGTAAATATAAGTGACAAAAGTTGTCTGACTTTAGAGAGAGTTTCCCGTATTATTTCTCAAATAATGACGGTTTGCTCGGATTTTTAATTTCTTTTGGAAAAGTTTGGATCTTTTGTCGGGACTAATTCAATATGGAATTAGAACTCTTGAGGGGAGTTCTACCAGACATATCACAGTCTATGGAAGAGACATGATACATCGGGTTTTTAATTCCTAAGTAAATTTTATCGGTCCGGGTTTTCAAAACATAATTTTATCCAGATGGTAATATACTTTACTCTTCTGGTTTTGCAAATGATTTTATCAGGGTCTTTTTGTTTTGAAAATAGTAGACTATTTGTAACTTGGCAATAAGTTTATTCAAATAAAACGTGGACAAAACAACAGAAGTAAAACAAGTACACAGATATTTAATTTAAATAGTAGAAGAGGTTTTCTTTACTTTCCCGACGAGAATAATAATAAGAAAGAAAATATAATATGACAAAGAGATCTTCGGCGATGATAATCTTTTCCTTCTTCAGATATTTTCGAGAATTCAACTCCAGAGACGGGACACGTTGAGTGTCGAGAATAGATTAGATAATTC
This sequence comes from Lonicera japonica, assembly GCA_021464415.1. Classification (NCBI taxonomy): domain Eukaryota; kingdom Viridiplantae; phylum Streptophyta; class Magnoliopsida; order Dipsacales; family Caprifoliaceae; genus Lonicera; species Lonicera japonica. The sequence continues at coordinate 55,302 of JAKCWG010000730.1, read as the reverse complement.
TTCAGAAATAAGATTATAACAAAAAATATTTGACGAAAGACTAGAAAATCAGATATAACTCAATAATTTCTCAATCTCAAGTTGCTATCCTTGAACCCTTGGGAGTGTTGGCCTATTTATAGTGCTCGGGGAGGATTGTCGCGCGACATTTCCCCAGAAAGGGCAAGTGTCGCACGACAATGTGTACAATGTCGCGCGACATATGACTGAAGTGATGTTTCTGACAAATTGATGTGTCAGAGAGTGGATGGTTTGGTGTTAGGGGGTTTGTCGCACGACACTGTGGAGTATGTCACGCGACATACCCTTCTGTCGTGCGACATTTCACTTTAAAAATAGGTTTGTTGGCCAATAAACCCTTTTGGGGCCGTTTTGGATGCTCGGGTGGGTCCCGGACTCCAAGAACAGTACCTCTCGAAGGTCGTTAGGGTTCTTGCGGGGGTCACGGATCGGGGTGTCTACACAAAGACGTATAAGAGAAGGTGGTGCAATTGTTCATTAAATGTGCATACATTTTCTCAAAGAAAACATTCCACAAAGCATTGGAGGAAGTAAAAATTAAAGGGCGTTAAATCATTGAAACTTTCCTCAGAACCTTACCTTTTGAACAGCAGGATAATTTCTATTTCTCGGGTGAAAGTTACGGGTAAATGTGCTAGCCGCATCTAACGATTCTAATTAGTCGTCAGCCACACAGATCTAACCCATAATATCTGCACATCATGGGGCAGTGGTCCTAAATCAATCTCGGCTCTAGTTAATCGCATCCACTATTACAGCTTGTCTTCAGCTACACAAATCTAAACCATAATATCCGCACGTCACGTCGTTTTGGTCCTGGGTCCGCTCTGGTACCATATGTAACATGGGTTCTCTCCCAAAATGGCTAGCCCAAGTTGTAATCTAGGTTAATTGTTCCTACATGTATATCAAGAACCTTCCCATTACACTAACGATGTGGGATATTTTGGGTCACTACAGTTATATGTAATCACCAGGGTTCTCCTTCAAAATGGCTAACCCAAGTTGTTAATTAGGGTCATTGCACCCATATATATATACCCAGGAACTTCCCATTACAATATAGATTCAGAATATTTTAGGTCGTTAGCTAGCTGCATCCAATGATTCTAGCTCGCCATCAGCCACACAGACTCGACCCATAATATTCACACATCACGTGGTGGTCTTAGATATGCTCTGATGCCATATGTAACCACTCGGATTCTTACCCAAGTTGTAGATTACGGTCATTGCACCCACATATATACCAAGGAACTTCCCATTACACTACTGATGTGGAATATTTTGGGTCGTTACACTTAATTTGTACAACAAATTGGAAAATAATTTGAGTTATGTGATGAGATACTCTCTATTTTATGCTAATTTTTATGAGCAGATGTCCTTCATCTTTTATTATTTTTTATAGCAATATTTTTTCCTAAAGCACCAAAGAAATTTTTTTCTATTGAAAGAGTTACAAAGTAAGAAGACATCTCACCACATGTCTTAACTTATTTTCCAACTTCTCACAAAAATCAACTATTTATATTTTTTTTTCCAATATTGTTATCTAACAAACCCTAAATATGTCACTTTTGGGTTTAGTTGAAGAGATATATTCATATACTTTTCAAAGGTCGGAGTATAAACCAGTTCAATAGATAATAAATGCTCAAGAAATCAAACCGAAGAGACTTGGACTTTACTACAAAGAGCACAAACTAGGCAGAAGTAAATGGGTGTGTGAGACCAATCAACAAGGCATCTTAATTATTAGAATTTTAATTTTGCGAGGGTACACTTCTTGCGCGACGAACTTTTTTTTTAATTTTTTTACTTTTTAAATAAATTAGTTATTTTTTTATTAATTTATATTATATTATCAAACATAATCTAAATTCTAATTTTATCAAATATAATCTAAATTTCAATCACCGGTAAAATCCTACCTTGGACTTGTTCATCGACCGGGACACCATTGTGAGTTTAAATTTGTTGACCCCTTACGTAATTAGCTTTGCAGTGGCCAAACGTTATGATTGGTTGACATGTCCAGTAAAATTCTTGTTAAAAGAAAACATTTTATCTGATAGGGACTCAAAGTAAGAAGATATTTAATGAGGTGACGATCTTAATCAATCACATAGTAGAGTCACTATGATAGTCTTACATGAAGGTCAACAAATGTTAATACATTGTGTTATGAAGTTTCGCCAGTTGATATTGTGACGCCCTGAGTGATGAGTACTCCCTTGTGTGGAGGAATGGTAGCTCGAGCGATGAGTACTCCCTTGTGTGGAGGAATGGTAGCTCAAAGGGGGCATCCCACACCGGAAGTTGGGGGATCCTTGGAGACCCATATAAGTAAGATATGGTCGCTAATTAAGTACGAGGCCTTTTGGGTAGCTCACTGGCTTCGGATCCCATGAGAACTCCGAAGTTAAGCGTGCTTGGACCAGAGCAATCCAGGGATGGGTGACCCCTGGGAAGCTGGTCGTGAGCTCCCAAAAACAAAGCCGTGAGGGTAGATGTCCTGGGGCTGAGGCCTGGCTAGGACGCTACCCAGAGCGGACAATATCGTACTGAGGTGCGACCGGGTCGTTACAAATGGTATCAGAGCGGACCCCACAGAGTACGGTGTGTCGACGAGGACGTCGATTCCCTTGGGGGGAAGGATGTGACGCCCTGAGTGATGAGTACTCCCTTGTGTGGAGGAATGGTAGCTCGAGCGATGAGTACTCCCTTGTGTGGAGGAATGGTAGCTCAAAGGGGGCATCCCACACCGGAAGTTGGGGGATCCTTGGAGACCCATATAAGTAAGATATGGTCGCTAATTAAGTACGAGGCCTTTTGGGTAGCTCACTGGCTTCGGATCCCATGAGAACTCCGAAGTTAAGTGTGCTTGGACCAGAGCAATCCAGGGATGGGTGACCCCCTGGGAAGCTGGTCGTGAGCTCCCAAAAACAAAGCCGTGAGGGTAGATGTCCTGGGGCTGAGGCCTGGCTAGGACGCTACCCAGAGCGGACAATATCGTACTGAGGTGCGACCGGGTCGTTACAGATATATACAATATTTGGCACAATAAATAATTTGGATGATAGGATGTTTTGCATCAAAAATGTTCTTTAGTGGTGAATCATTGGGTTGCTTTTACTAGTGAAAATCAATGTCATTAATAGATAGATAATTGTATCAAGTATTAATTAGTGGTGAAATTAAATTTTTAGGTTTAAAGCCTTCCTAGCATAGATTTTAATACTTTCCAAAGTTTTCACAGTGGTAAAGCGAGGGATCCATCTGGCGAAGGGAGAGGGGCAGTAAGGTTGTGCAAAATTCAAAGCACACAAAAACATTTTTAAAGCCAGAAAAAAAAATTAACGGAAATATAGTAGCGTTAATACTAATACTTCATACAACTAAATTAATCAAGAAATAGACCTAATATTGATCAATTACTTGAAATTAATCTAACATAGACCTAATATTATACAATTAATTAAGAGGATGGGGATCCTTGATGACTAAATAACGTGTATGTTACTCGGTTCTAACAACCATTGAATTTTGTGTGGGGGGACTTCTTTTTCTCTCAGCGCATGATAGTCTTTTTACTATTGTGCGCTTCTTTCTTTCTTTTAGATGTCTTCGTCTACACAACCACCGTCAACCACCGCCGTTCCTACTCCAAAATCATTTGCCGATGTTGTTGGAACCTCGAGATCTACTTCAATCTCACTCAAATTGCCTAGTTTACATAAGGGAGAACCTGCGTTATTTTTCTCTGAAGAAGACATCATTGCTCTTTCACCCCCCTTCAAATATGCTTTGATTGGCAAATTCTCTCACGGACGCCCGCCATTAACGGAAATCAAATCAGCTTTTAAAACTATTGGTTTGAAGGCCACTTATTCGATGGGTTTGCTAGATCCTCGTCATGTGTTAATTAGATTTGCTCAGGAAGATGATAACCATAGAGTTTGGTTATGCGAGATCTAGTACCTGAAGAAATTTTTGATGCATGTGTTCAAATGGTCTCCTGATTTTCGAGCTAATGAAGAGTCATCAGTTGCTCCAATATGGGTAAATATGCCTCACTTACCAATTCATTTTTTTGCCAAACACAGTTTATTTTCTATTGCTAGGTTAATTGGTTCGCCATTAAAGATGGATACTGCTACTGCCTCTCTCACTCGACCTAGTGTGGCGCGAATTTGTGTAGAGATGAATTTATTGCAAAAAATTCTTAACTGTGTGTGGATTGGAACTGGATCAGGGGGTTTTGGCAACCTTTAGAATATGAACATGCTCATAAATATTATCTTCAGTGCTTGAAGCAAGGTCATGACCAGACTGAATTTAAATTTGCCGAGAAAAAGGCAAATGTTGGTTTACAAGAACATAGTAGAGAGCTTATGAATGGTGTTATCAAAACTGGCTTTGAAAATGTTAAAGACTAGAATAAAAAAGGCTTTCATCAGGTATACAGACCAGTGCAAAAATTCGTGGAAGATAATCAAATGGAAAATGTTTTAGTTGAAGATTTGCGAAACAAGTAAGCAATTAAAGAAGGTAAGCAACATGTTGATGTAGAGGAAAACACAGTGATTAAAATGTCTTCAGTCTCAAAGAATACAATTGATATGGGAGCTTCTTCAACTTGTAAGGTTACCTCAATAGACTGTAACACTGGCAATTTAGCTGTGGTAATGACTCCTTCTAGGGATGCTGAAGAATTTTCTATGGGAGATGGTGCTTCTCTTGCTCAATCAGATATAGTTCCAGGTTTGAAGATAAAAGTCATGGGCAATCCAAGAAATATAGCAGAATTAGGTGTCTCTCCCATGGAACCAGGTCGGCCTTTGTTTAATTTTGCTGCTTTTGAGAGACAAGAATGAAAGCTATGTTGCAAAGGGATTTAATAATTTTTACTGATAGACTAAAGGCTAAAGAAGATGTTTCTTCTCCAACTCATTCTGTTCCACAACAGAAAAAAAGAGGGGCATAAAAAAGAAAATTACTAAGAAACTTAGAAGGAAAGCTTTAAATTCTGCTCATAAATGTTTCTCATGATCAATTGTCTATTTTGGAATATTTGAGGTATTTCTAATACCTCTTCCATTACTCATCTTAAAAAGATTGATCAGACTTATCATGTTTTTTTGTTGCTCTTATGGAATCGATGGTTGATGTTAATAGTGAAAGAGATATGTCCTAGGACTATTTATAGATTATGATTTGTACTTGGATACCTTATGCTTATTGTTATTAATAAAGTTTATTTCATTTTACTTTATATTCTCTTATAAATAATATATATTAATATTAGTTCATCAAGTATGTGACTTGATTGTGGAATACTAGTAATGTTTTAATAATATTATTTTGATGTCCCTAATCATATGTCAATAACCTAGGATCACGTTGATATAATGATTAAAGTATGGGTCAGCTGATGGCTATGTTCCACAAGTCATGGATATGGAGATATCAAGCTGAACACACTGATACTTTGTTAGGGAACAAAGTATTGGACCGATCCATTTTGGGGACACTGTGAGGAGTGTTATATAATGTCATCAGTGATGTTCCCCATTAGTGATATCGTATTATCCTCAGACTTGAGATCGTCACGGTTACCAACATAGGGATTAGCATGTTAGGCATCATCAAACATTACTCTTGACAGGGTAATTATAAAGATGATGATCAAGCATACTATAAACTATGTAGATGTATATGGTTGATCAAGATGGGATTTGTCACTCTCATATAATGAGAGAGATATCTTTGGGCCCCTTGATAAGTATAATTAATATTTGAATGGCCATGCACAAATGAGGTGTCATTTGTATTAGATTAATTATACTTAGATATCAAGAAATAAAGATTGAACTATACAAGAATGACACTTGCCTAGTCTTGTGTTCAATCTAGATACCAGTTGACAAAAGGAGTTAATATGTGGAATATCAATTTAAGGTTGTGTCGTTTTAACCTTTATACCCTTTGGGTAGTAGTAATGTTTTACTAGAGACCACTTACTATTTGTATAGTAAAACAGGCTTTTAATTATACTGCCAAAGAGTATAAACCTACAGGGTCGCACACCAAAACGAGTTGGATCAAAATGAATTGTAAATGGGCCAAGTTGGACATGGGCTTAATTCGCTTTGTTGCTTAGGGTTTCTCACTAGGGTTCTCCTTTAAAAGGGAACTATTGTTCTTCTTGGCCTTCTAAGGTGAGTAATAGAGGCAAAAAACAAAATAGGTGTGAGAACCCTAAAGGTGCTAGTACACCAAGCAAGGATATGATCTCGTTCGTGTGTGCATACCGTAGAGGCGTTGTATTTTCGACGCTAAAACGACAACAACAGAAGGTTCCATCCACCGTGTTCGTCACCTTTAATTCGAAATCTCATACAAGGTATGTATTATGTCGAATTTTAAGAACAATGTAGATCCTAGGGTTTACTGATTAGTGCAGAAATTTTGTGTATGCGATGCATGTTTGCTACCCTAATTCCCTACAAATAGAATAACTGAGTTTCGACTTCATTTGGGTTTTGATCATGCTCTTGGTACTGAAAATGGTAGTATTTGGAATTTTTGGAATTCTTCTTTAGAGTGTACTGTTCTTAATTTGCAATACAATGCAATGTATTTATTTTTTGTGTTCTCATGGCTTCATTGATCAACCTTTTGTGATTTCGGCTATCTATGGGAAATGTTTTAGGGTGGAGAGATGAGATTTGTGGCAGTGTTTAATGTTTATTAATCCTATTTCTGACGCTTGGCTCATTGGTGGTGATTTTAATATTGTGAGATGTGCGAGTGAGAGACTGGGAGGTTGCTCAAGAGTTCAACGACTTTATTTTTCAAGGTGGTCTTTCGGATTTTAAATGTATGGGTAGCGCTTACACTTGGAAGAAATCGGGTCAACGTGTCTGGCAGCAACTTGATAGGTGCTTGAGTAATACTAAATGGAGGATGCTTTTCGCTGAATGCAATATGTATTACGGACTGTTTTGACCATGCTCCTATAGTGGGTCTTTTTGGCAACTCTCAAAATAAAATTAAGGGCTGCTTTAGTTTTCAACATATGTGGGTTTGGCATCATAAGTTTTTGGAGGTCGTTAAGAATAATTGGGTTTTACTTGTGCATGGAGATGCGTTCTCTCAATTTGCTACTAAATTAAAGAGACTTAAACGGGCTCTTATTGAGTGGAATAAGCAGGTCTTTGGTAATGTGTTTCAGAATATTTTTGATGCTGAGAATAGATTAAAAGAGGTTGAGATTCGCATGGAGAGTGATGATTCTCAAAATTGTATGGCTGAGTACAATAAAGCTAAAGATGAGCTTCATACTTGCTTCTCTAATGAGGAAATTTTTTTGCGACAATGAGCAAAAGCTAAATGGCTTAAGGAGGGAGACAAAAATACACATTTCTTCCACGTTTTTGCCACCATGAAGCGAAACAAAGCAAAGATTTTTCAGATTAAAGATGCTACTGGAAATTGGCTTTCTAATCAACAATCTATTGCTGTAGCCGGAGTTGATTATTATAAGCAACTTTTCTCTTCTGATCAGATTAATTATGTCTCTTCTGTTATTCAACAATTGATTCCGACTTTGATCTCGAGCAACCAGAATGCTAATCTCATTCGTATTCCTGACAAAGTGGAGATTAAAAATGCTGCCCAAGCTATGAATATGGAGGGGGCGGAGGGTCCTGATGGCTTTGGAGGTACATTTTATTTAGCTTGCTGGGATATTATAAAGACTGACTTAATTAATTTTGTGCAGGCTTTCTTCCATGGTTATTCTTTACCGTTATCATGGACCAGCGCCTTGCTGGTTATGATTCCTAAAGTGAATACTCCTACCAACTTCAGTGAATTAAGTCCGATTAGTTTATGCAATTCCAATGCAAAAATCATCTTGAAAATTTTGGCAAATCGTTTTTCTCGTATTCTCCCTTATATTATCAGTTGTGAGCAAAGTGGATTTATCAAAGATATGAGTATTACTGAGAATGTGTTATTAGTCCAAGAAGTTCTTCAAAAGCTGGATAATAAAGTTCATGGCAGCAACGTGATGTTAAACTTGGACATGGCCAAAGCTTATGATCGAATGTCATGGCTTTTCCTTTTTAAAACATTGAGACAATTTGGCTTTGAGGAGAAGTTTATTGATATGGTGTGGAGTATTTTATCTAACAATTGGTACTCTCTTATTATTAATGGGCAAGTTGAAGGTTTTTTTCATTCATCTAGGGGAGTCAAATAAGGAGACCCGCTGTCCCCATGTTTATTTATTATTGGCGCTGAAGTTCTTAGTACGGGTTTGATTGATTTACTTCAAAAGAAGCAAACTATGGCTTTCTCTACGCCTTTCCATTGCCCACCTATTTCTCACTTAGCCTTTGCAGATGACATGGTTATTTTTATGAATGGTGCTAAACAATCCTTCCAACGCTTGATGAGTTTTTATCTATGTATGAGGAGGAATCCGGCCAGTTAATTAGCAAAGCTAAAATTTGTTACTTTATAGGGGATTCGGTCTCAATGTCTCGGTGTCACGTTATTGAAGAGTTGACTGGATTTTAAAGGAAACAACTTCCCATCAAGTATTTGGTGTGACGCCCCGAAATCCCGTTTAGAGGATTTTACCTCCGGGACCCGGTTGGTCACAGTGTCGTATGCGACGATGGGTTTTAATGTAGAAATTATAACTTATATATAAAAAAAGAGGATTCCATATAAAACGGTAATTTTAGAAAATTTAGGCATGTGGAGTTTGTTCATAAGGCAAAGCCAAAACCTGTAAAAATGTACATAAAATCCAACTCCAATAGATACTCCACATTTAAGATAAATCACTATACAAAGCCTCCAATGAGGTCCCAATCTCAATAAGCCTTATATCAAAATACAACGCTACAATACATAAAAATTTATTAACTAAACCATTAGTACACAAGTCGTTTCCTAACGACTTCGGTGATTAGAGTCCATCAGAGCTACCTAGACTTGTGCTCGTACCATTCCAGCGAACACCTGCAAAACCTGGTTTGGAAAATGGGAGTGAGCCAAACGAGCTCAATGGGAACTATAAGGTTTTCATATAAGAAAATAAGTTAGAAAACCATGCATGCATGCCATGCGATGCAATATACTAAAAATAGTTAGTTTATATGCTGCTTCTTTGTACTAAATTACCTCAGGGTAAAATAAAATTCTTTTTGTATATACAAATGTAAATACACACACATATATATATATAACACATCTCTGAAGCAGCCAATGCACGGAAAACCTTTCATGATATGTATATATATAATGTCCCCAACCCAAAGTATAAGAAAGGCAATATATGTATATATACATCATCATACTGTATATGCCATAACACCGTGACTAGATCTATCACATTAATCATATATCATACTCACGTCTAGGATTTTCATACGTGTGCACACGGATCGCGATCAAACTCGGTTTCTTCTGCTCCCAAGGCAGGGACCACCTACCGGGTCCACCTAGACGCTACCTCACGCAGCCACAAAGGCATACGCTACTAATAATACTCGCGTAGCCACCAAGGCATACGCTACAGGTAATAACCAATATCTATCTAGTACGAACGGTGTAGCCATCCAAAAATAAATTCAAATAAACTCAAAGGATAGTAAACGTATCAAATAAAGGAAATCATAAGAACATATAGAATTCAGTAGATGTAGATCTGTATATACATACATTCCACATGTATTCATAAAACCCGTATATATGTATCCATTCTAGATATGTGTACATATGCATATTGTATAACATGTAGTGGTATTGTTGTTGTACTTGAACTAGGCTTGCCAGGTCCGTCAACTAATGGCTTAGCTAAAAGATCATGATTTGGGAGGCATTATATGATTTCAATCAACGTGGCACCAAAGCCAAATATAATATACTTTTCATAGTATATAAATTCTATATAGACCTCCCCTTACAGCAATAATGCTTTGTTTATACATAAAAGGGTTATACTCTTGCCCAGCACAGTTACAAACTGGCCAAATAAGTAATAAAACACATAAAGTATAAGCCATTAGCCGAAGTAAAACAACAATATCACAGATATGAATAATCAAGGCTAGAGCATACTTTTAAAACCATATATAGCCTCGTAAGTACGAGTACTATAGCGTACAATTCACTATCATATCCGCATATAAGGGTTTTATACCAATCTTACCACAAACAACATAGAAATTTGGGCTTATCATAAAATCCGTAATATATAATCAAATCGAGCATAAACCAAACCAAAAATCAAAAAGAATTGATCCCAAAACCCCATCAATATGCATTTATAGAAAAATCCATAGGTTTTGTTTGATTTGAGATGAATAAGTTGTAATCGTAAGAAAACTTGTTAAAATACTATTGTTCCCACCTATTGAGGGTTAGTCCCTTGAAGAATCGCTGAAAAATTGAATCGGAAAGCTGTAGAAGCAAAAAAACCCAAAATTCCTTCCAAGCCCTAGCCATGGCTACCAAAGGAGGAAGAAGATGATGAAGATGGTGATGATGATGATGGTTTGGTGTGGGTGTAATGCGGAAGGAATCGCCTTAGATGATCACGAGATTCCCCATAAAATTGCCCTCAATCTCTCTCTAAAAGCTCTCCAATTGGTTGGGCGAAAATGAGAAGGAAAAGGGAGGAAATAAGCTTAAAAATCTCGCCCAGATTGAAGTAGTCGACTATATTAAAACCATGTAGTCGACTTCCACTATTCACAGCTCACAATTTTGCTGTTTGGTCACAGGCTCAACTTCACGCCCAATTTTGGCCATCGAGGAGTGAGAATTGGGTCTCGGCCAAAACACAAAAATTGTAGAGTGGATCAAAACCTAGAGATAAAGAAATCGGGACTCGTTTGGAGATCGGATGAAAAAGATATGGTCTTCCAAAGTCGGATAAAAACCATTAATCGCGTAGGATTGAAACTTGCTATTTACGAGCTGATTTTTGTTTGATCCACCCGAAATGACTTATGGCCATTATAATACACTTAGATATATTAATATGACTCATTGGAAGTTTCCAAACTACGTCGGCCTTTACAAAACCCAATTTGGCTATTCGAAGCCAAATTCTATCTTATACGCGATATGGGTCGTGATTTTCAAGAGATAAGAAAACGGGGTGTTACAATCTCCCCTCCTTAAGAAATGTTTTCCTCAAAATTGCCGTAGGATAGTGTTTTTGAATTCCCATATAGTTTCCCTTCCTTAAAAGAGAAAAAACTACACTTGCCAATGAAAAAGATTCCGAACTTAAGGATCAGAACAAGAAGAATCATCTTATCAAACGATAAAGAAGAAAGATCACATGAATAAAGTTACCTAATTCATTCTTTCTCAAAAGCCACAACCTCTTTAAGAGGTTCAATGGAAAGAGACATTGACTAAACACGAAGGCTTTTCACCAGCCGATATACATAAACAAAGTGTTGGAAGATAGAACTTTCCTTATACACCCTCTTTCTCTCACCTACTTATCGAGAAATTCCACAATGTTGTCTTTAAAAACCTAGTTTCTAACCACCAAGTTCTTCAATTCAATATAGGCACTATGCTCAAGATTCACCCCGTAATGGCTTTAGGAGTTTCTAACTCAAGAAACTTGGGATGATCAGCTAAAAATACAGGGTGATTGAAGTTCTATCCAGAGTTATCCTCAAACAGATTCTTAGGTGACACTAAGTTTCGAATATGGAAGGGCTTTTTGTGTCTCACTACTCATGGAGAGGTACCATTTCCAAGGAATCATAGATTGACTGGTGGTTCTGAAACTTAGTGGCTAGATATATACACGGTACATGGGTAACCTCTCTCTCCCAATTCGGTTAAGATAACTATGGTCTTATCCAGCCAATAGAAAAATAGCTCTACTAGAGGTTAGAGGCACCAGACTAAAATCATTAGGGTTTGAATACGGAAATCAAATTCCATATCCTGCTTTGAAATTCGGACTGGATTCCAATTCCATCCAATCGGAACGCGTAAATGAGGAAAATGCACGGGTCAATTTCTAAAAGATGAATCATAATAACTCACAAAATTTAGAACTAAAAATTCTTAAGAGGTCGTTTCAAAATACAAGAGGTAGTTATACTAAAGAATGCATTCCTTGCCCTGAATGTTTTCTCTTAGCCTAGACGAATTCCTGAATTGAGAATGAAATTTCAGTAGACATAAAGTAAACTTTAGACTAAGAGAATAGGCTCACAGAGAGCTCGCTAAATTATAGAGAATGCCTGAAGTTGTGACGCCCAGCGAACGAGGAGTACTCCCTTGGGAGGAGGAATTTTAGCTCAAAGGGGGCATCCCACATCGAAAGATGGGGGATCCTTGGAGACCCATATAAGTAAGAAATGATCACTAATTAAGTACGAAGCCTTTTGTTGGCTCACTGGTTTCGGATCCCATAAAAACTCCGAAGTTAAGCGAGTAGAGGGTCAGAGCAATCCCAGGATGGGAGACCACCTGAGAAGTTGGCCGTGAGCTCCCAGAAACAAAGCTGTGAGGGTAGATGATCTAGGGCTGAAGCCTGGCTGGATGTTACCCAGAGCGGACAATATCGTACTGAGGTGCGACCGGGTCATTACAAATGGTATCAGAGCGGACTCCACGGAGTACGATGTGTCGACGAGGATGTCGATTCCCTTGGGAGGAAGGATGTGACGCCCTGCGAACGAGGAGTACTCCCTTCGGAGGTGGAATTATAGTTCAAAGGGGGCATCCCACATCAGAAAATGGGGGATCCTTGGAGACCCATATAAGTAAGAAATTGTCACTAATTAAGTACGAGGCCTTTTGGGGGTTCACTGGCTTCGGATCCCATAAGAACTCCAAAGTTAAGTGAGTAGAGGGCCAGAGCAATCCCAGGATGGGTGACCCCCTGGGAAGATGGTCGTGAGCTCTTAGAAACAAAGCTGTGAGGGTAGATGATCCCGGGCTGAAGCTTGGTTGGATGCTACCCAGAGCGGACAATATTGTACTAAAGTGCGACCGGGTATTTACATTTGGGGTGTGTTCTTTTTACTGGCAGGAAGAGAATTGAATATTTTTCTGACATGATTCAAAAATTTGAAAAGAAGTTAGCCGGATGGAAAGCGGAGATTTTATCTATTGGGGGAATGATTATTCTTATTCATCATGTGCTACAAAGCCTTCACATTTATACTTTTGCTGCTCTTGTTTCTTCGAAAGCCGTTCTTCATCGATTAAATTCTATTTGCGCTAATTTTTTGTTGGGTGAAGGAGAGAATGGTTTTAAATACCATTGTGTTTCTTGGAAAAAATGTTGTTAGCCTATTGAAGAAGGTGGCCTTGACATTCGTAATATGGAGGATTTTGTCAACTCCTCTTCTTTAAAGCTATGGTGGCAATTTTGAACCTCTACTTCCTTGTGGGCTAATTTTATGAGAAATAAATATTGTTATAACCGTCATTTAACTATGGGTAATAGAAAAGTAGGTTCTCCTACTTGGACGAGAATATCATGGGGTAAAGATCGTGCTGAAACGTGTATTAAATGGATCCTAGGAATAGGGGACATTGACTTCTGGAAAAATAAATGGTGGTGTGAAGAAAAGCTTGGAGATTTGATCAACGCTGATTCTTCTCAATCCTTAACCGTGAGAAAAACTTTTTCTTCTTCTAATTGGTCGCAAATTTTCTTTCCCATTTTAAATATCCATGATCTTCAAGAGATTCGAAGAATGGCTGCGGTGCTTAATTCTGATAATGACAGATGTGTGTGGATAACTAATACGGATGGTAAATTTTCTCTCTAGTCAGCTTGGCATCTTTGTCGTAGTAAAATGCCTGGTAATTCTACTTCCAATTTCATTTGGCATTCCATTGTTCCTCTCAAGTGATCTTTTTTATTTTGGAGAGCTGTCAAAAATTGCATTCCTCTTGATGATTGCTTAGCCCACAGAGGTTTTCATATGGCTTCTAAGTGCTCTTGTTGTTTTGTTGCTCAAATTGAGACGATCTCTCACGTTTTTGTTTCTAGTCGTACTGCTATATACGTATGGTCTTTATTTAAAGATTTATTTGATATTCATAGTGGTGGTTCTATTCTTCAAAATAAGGTTAACAACTAGTAGGTTCAAAGATGGAGATCTCCTTGCTTTAACGCTATACTTTCTCTAATTCCAACTACCATTTGTTGGGGGCTTTGGTGTAACTGTAACAAGGGCAAATTTGAGAACATGAATATTTTACCTTCCATGATTGTGGAGAATATTTGCGATAATGTTAGACTTATTTTGAGCGGCAGCAACGTCATTCAAAAAAGGTGTGCGGCTGACAATGTGATTTTGAATAAATTAAATATCAATGTCCCTCCTCTTCTTGGTAGACCATGGTTGCTAGTGCGATGGACTCCTCCTAGCCTGGGTCTATATAAATTGAATTATGACAGTTGTTATAAAGGAAATCCAGGCCTTGGGGGAGGTGGCAGTATCCTTCGTCGAGATGATGGGCATGTTATTTTCGCTCACGCGAATTTTTAGGGTAGGACAACAAACTGTATTGCAGAAGCTAAAGCTTTATTGCAAGGTCTTCCTTTGTGCACACAGGAAAGTATTTTTATTGTTGACATTGAAGAGGATTCGATGTTGTTGGTGAATATTCTGCAAGAGCACTACAAAGTCTGTTGGGCTGTGACGCCCCGAAATCCCGTTTAGAGGTTTGTACCTCCGGGACCCGGTTAGCCACGGAGTCGTACGCGATGACGGGTAATTAGGTGTAAAACTTAGAATTTTATACCACAAACAGGCTCAAGTAATAAAATCATTTAAAAAGGAATTCTGGTATGTGGAGTTTATTTATCAAGCAATACCAAAACCTGTTAAAATATACATACAATCCATATTCAATAGATACTCCACATTTAAGAAGGATCATGTATACAAGGCCTCCAATGAGGTCTAAATCTCAAAATACAACACTATAATACATAAACAAATATCAACTAAACAACTAGTACACAAGTCGTTTCCCAACGACTTAGGGGATCAAAGTCCATCAGAGCTATCTAGACTTGTACTCGTACCAATCTCACGAATACCTGCAACACAGGTTTGGAAAATGGGAGTGAGCCAAACGGGCTTAGTGGGAACTATAAGAGTTTGTGTAAGAAAATAGATTAGAAACTATGCATGCCATGCTATGCATTATACTGAAAATAGTTTGTTTGCTGCTTCTCTGTAATTAACCATCTATAGGAAGAAATGCATATATACAAATGTAGATACATATACATATATAATACATTTAAGAAGTAGCCAATGCATGGAAAACCTTTTGTGTAATGTATGTATAATTTCCTCAACACAAAGTATAAGAAAAGCAATATATATATACATCATCATATTATATACGCCACAACACTGCGACTAGATCTATCGCATCAATCTCATATATCACACTCACGTCTAGGATTTTCATACATCTACTGTGCACAGAGATAGCCGGCAACTCAGTTTCTTCTGCCCAAGGCAGGGACCACCTACCAGGTCCACCTAGACGCTACCTTACGCAGCCACACAGGCATACGCTACCTCACGCAGCCACAAAGGCATACGCTACTAATAATACTCACGTAGCCACCAAGGCATACGCTACAGGTAATAACCAATATCTATCTAGTACGAACGGTGTGGCCATCCGATAATCAATACCAAACAATAGTAAACACATTAAGTCAATGAAATCATAAGAATGTAGATTCCAATAGATGTAGATATGTAAATACATACAGTCTATAGGTATAGATATAACTTGTAGATATATATACATATCTATCATAGTATATCAATTCTATATATACCTCCCCTTAAGACCATAACACTTTGTTTATACAAAAAGGCTCACAATCCTACCCAGCATAGTTGTGGACTGGCCAAATAAGTAAAAAAACTCATAATGTATGAACCGACAGTCAAAGTATAATAACAATATCACTAATAGGAGTAATCAAGGCCGAAGCCTACTTTTGAAACCAAGTATAGTAGTGTATGTATGCGTGTTAGAGTACACAGTACCCTATCGTATCTGTACATAAGGGTTTTGTACCAATCTTACCAAAAACAACATAGAAATTGGGGCTTATCATAAAATTTGTAACATATAATCAAATAAAGCATAAACCAAACCAAAAATCAAGAAGAATTGATCCCAAAACCCCATGAACATGCATTTTGCATAGAAACCCTAGGTTATGATAGGTTTTTTATATAATAAATACAATAGGTTGAAAAAGAAGATGAAATACTATTGTTCCCACCTTAGGAGGGTCAATCCCTTGAAAAATTGCTGAAGAATTGAGCCGAAGAAGCACGGGTACGAAAACCCCAAATTTGAAGCTTCAAAACCCTAGAAATGGTGACCCAAAGGAGGGAGAGGATGAAGATGATGATGATGATTTGGTGTGGAAGAACAAGCCTTGGGTGATCCTTCTTTATCCCCTCAAATCACTCCTCATTTCCCTCTCTTAAGGCTCTCCAATGGTGGGGTTAAAAATGAAGAAAGGAGGAAGAGAAGATATGTAAAAAACCTCGCCAGTAAGATGTAGTCGACCGCATCTTCTCATGGAGTCGACTACATAGTCGAGTCCCCCAACTGCCACGTAGTCGACTACATGGCTATATTTTTCCTTCTTTAGCTTTCTGGTCAACAGCTTGACTTCGCACCCACTTTTGGGCATCAAGGGGTTAGAATTGGGTCTCGGCCAAAACATAAAAGTTGTAGAAGGGATTGATATGAAGACATGGACAAAAACAGGGACTCATTTTGAGTTTGGATGAAGAAGACATGGACTTTCAAAGTCGAGCAAAAATCATTAATCGCGTATGATCGAAACTTGTGATTTTCGAACCGATTTCCGTCCAAACCACCCAAAATGACTTAGGGTCATTATAATACACTTAAATAATTTAATATGACTATTTAGAAGTTTCCAAACCATGCCAACCTTTCTAGAATCCAATTTGGCTATCCGAAGCCAAATTCTGTTTTATATACGATACAGATTGTGATTTGCAAGAGATAAGGATACCGGGTGTTACAATGTGTCGACGAGGACATTGATTCCCTTGGGGGGAAGGATGTGATGCCCTGCGAGTGATGAGTACTCCCTTGGGAGGAGGAATTGTAGTTCAAAGGGGGCATCCAACATCGGAAGATGGGGGATCCTTGGAGACCCATATATGTAAGAAATGGTCGCTAATTAAGTACGAGGCCTTTTGGGGGCTCATTGGTTTTGGATCCCATAAGAACTCCGAAGTTAAGCGAGTAGAGGGTCAGAGCAATCCTAGGACGGGTGACCCCCTGGGAAGCTGGTCGTGAGCTCCCAGAAACAAAACCGTGAGGGTAGATGTTCCGGGGCTGAGGCGGGGCTGGACGTTACCCAGAGTGGACAATATCATACTGAGGTGCGACTGGGTCGTTACATGGGCTTTGGCTTACATTGTTAGAGAGATTAAAAAGTTACTGCAACAAATCAATTTTTCTATTCATCATTCATTTTGGGAAACCAACTGTTGTGCATTTTATCTTGCCAACTTAGGTGTTCAGGAGTAAAATTTTTTATATTTTAGGAGATCCAACTTGCCAAAGAAGATTATAGGCATTGCTAGATGAGACCGTTCTGGGCTGGCGACTTTGCAGATTCATAAGTTGTAATTTTCTTTTCCTATTTTTCTTAATAATATTCAGGGGCCCTTTGCCTTTTTGATTAAAAAAAATAAGATTAAGAGGATGGATTTTCCATAGTACAGATTAAGATGTGTAGTCTGTGGACTGTTGAAAAAAAAAGAGTTATTTTTAAAGCTTTAAATAGCCCTGGAAGTATAATTTTTTGCAACTAAATCCTTATATTATTTTTTTTCAAAAATTACACCATATGCTGTAAAAAAAGTTGAAAATCAAGGGGGGATGATTGTCCCCCCGCCCCTCTACACAGCACCGTACTTGTATGTACAAACATTTTGATAAGAATGTTAAGATTATAGAAAAGAGAAAAATATTATTGAACTGGTTGTGTGAATTGAATATTACATAAAGAGAGATTTATTTATAAAGCTTTACAAGACAAGGACAAAGAAATAACTTTAGCCTAACTATACTATACAATAAGGAAAGAAAAGAAATATAACTTGAAAGAAAAAAAAAACTTGTCAAATGAAATAATAGAAAGAAAATAAATAAAATTTAACACCCCCCATCCCCTCAAACTCAAGAAGGCTTGGAAAGAATTCTGAGCTTGGACAACAAAAAGTGAAACCGAACAGTAACTTGAGTTAAGAAATTATAGTAAAGAACAAGCGGGGTAGACAAACTAGCACGTAGGCGAATGAAGAGGGCGAGCCGACGAGGATGACTGAGTCTTTAAGAATTCCGAAAGGTATAACTGATGAGGATGACTAGGTCCGGTGTAAAACATCTGGGTAGAAAATTCAGGGTAAAAAGTTTGGGTAGAAAGTCTGTGACGCCCCGAATCCCGTTTTGAGATTTTCACCTCCGGGACCCAGTTAATCACGGATGCCGTACACAACGGCGGGTTTAAAAATATAAAAATCACGACTTTTAAAAACTTTTCTTAAATAAAACATGGTAATTCTATTTAAAAGCTCATTTTACAGAACCCAAGGCATGCGGAGTTAGTTCGGGTAATAAACTAGCATGTAATATTTAAAATCACTTTTCCATACAAATGGAATCACATCAAACAATGCTTAAATCAACTCCACATATATAAAACCATTTATGCAATTATACAATATAAATCGTTTATCAAATCATAGTCCGTTTACAATCAAATAGAAACCAAAATGACTATACAATGTAGTCCTTTCTCAAAAAAGGACTATACGCTGACTGTGGACATCAGAGGCCTCTATACACGTACATCATACCCCATCCAAGATGCTATGCCTGCAAAATTGTTAGAAAATGGGATGAACCAAATCCGGGCTCAGTGGGAACTATATAGGTTTTATATAGAAAATACTTTACTTTAGCGTAATAGTTTGAAAACGTGCAATGCAATGCAATACAAACCCACGTGCAAGCAACCCCACTAGGACTTCTATCCTAGCTACCGAAATCCATTTAACCAACTATCTGATCTCCCCTCTAACCATCCATAAGATTAACCTCAAAGGAATTCCATAACCCGAGGAGATCAATTGACCACAGATGCCTCATATCAATCTATAGCTTCCTAGGGTTCGATATGCCACAGACTACCCACTGTCAAGTATAATTCCAACTCTTCTACGTTATCCGGTCCGTCCTTACTCTATAAGTCGTAACTATAGGCCAAGTATTCATTGTTATCACTTTAATTATAATCTATTATGAATCTTATACTTGGCCACCTAATAGGCTTCATCCCAAGGTCTTTTGCCTAAACTATTACATTACGTCGTACTCTCATTAGGCTATTTCGTTATCTATGATTTCCCTTAAATTATGAGTATATTATATGCATTTTGATCCGGCTCGCTATTCCGTAATCCGTACATGTCTGTATATCCATATGCTACTTCTAAGTTTAATAATTATTATATCTTTCCACTTTATATATCAATATATTATGGAAGGCTTGATAGTTTTCTACGTGTACCTTGTTCTGTCAAGATGTGTCCATATCAGTCTTTACATCAATTACATCATAACCGAGGCAACACACATATATATATCAATGCGAGACATGATACGATATAATAATAATCACAACACAATCACAATCTCACAATAACCCTCGTATGACGTCTCCAGTATAATGCATCAGTTTCACCCCGCGGTCAGTCTAGGCCCAGAACAAAGAATCCAGCGAGTCCCGAAGGGTCCAAGGTTCTTGTCCATGTCTCCTCTAGGTGGGGCGGTGGCTCAGGGATTTGGTTCTCCAAGTAGGTCATTCGGAGATAACCCTCAAGACATTTTCCCGGGAATAACACTCCGAATAGTTAACGAGGAGAACGCCCATACAAGTTCCCACGACACCCTAGAGAAACTACACCAGGCGATACCCTAGTGGGTGATGACCATTAGTAGCCTAACTACTTTTCGGGGACTCACCATTTGGGAAGTAGTGGCACACGGGACCTGCTCCGCTTGCTGGGGAAACTCATCTAACCAAGGATACATAGTCCAGTTGGAAGGCAAGATACCTAGAGTGGGCTCTCCTTTGTGGACACACACAACCACCGGCGGAGTCACCGACTTCATTTTTCCGTGCACAGTTTAGGGCCTTTTCACCCACGGGTAGCAATAGGCGGCCCTCCTTCGAGTCACGGGGAGCTACCCGGTGCTCAGTATATCATCATATCCAGCCCATATGTGTGATCGAATCAACATGAATATATCGATTCGGCATTCAACAATAATATACGTATAATCATCAATCACCCATCACACGTATGGCTAATCAACATATATACACAATCACACAATCATCATCATTATATTCATCGTGATTGTTGTTCATCGTTCATCATTTGTCACATCATCATTATTATAATCATCGTTCATTCATCATTAATCACGTCATCGTTATCATTAATCCAATTATCCGGGACTTTACCATTTAATTAATAATTCATTATACGGACGATTGATTCATTATCTATATATATATATTACATATCATCATGTGTTATAAGCATATTATGTTAATTCTCTAGCCATGTTGTCGAGCTAAGCCTTAACTAATATGGTTCTCGCTTAATCGAAAGTTCCATGACAACTTAACCTCGCCTTACCTAGAATCACGACAATCTATAAGCCACCATACTAGGGTAATAATATGTCTAAGGTGTATCGGGTTTGCATACCCTCGCTTGCACTAACCATAGCCTCCACAAGGCACAAGACACAATGTTCGTTACTCTACATTACGTCCTAACAGGTTCTCGGTCCAATTCACCAGAATAGAGTTCAACACTCTCAACTACATATGTATACATTCATATCTATCCCGTATAATCCATAATCAACCATAAATCAAGCATAAATCCCGAAATCCTCTCTAGCCCAGTTCATTCCCTCAGTCTCAATGAGGATACGATGGGTAGGTGAGAGAACAAGGCTCATAATGTGATAATAAGTGATGATACATAATATCTAAGTGATAATATATCCATATACACCACTAATCAAATATATACCTTGCCCAAACCCCATGAGATGCAAACAACATGTACTTTTGATGAAAATCCCCAATTTGGGTTCAAAACTCTAATTCAACGAGTAATAATTTAAAATCAAAGGTTTAGTACTAGTGATCCCACCTTAGAGAAGCAAGACTGAGGAGTTGAGGAAGCGTTGAAGCCGTCTCGCTGAAACCCTAGCTCCAACACGAGCTCCAATGGAGAAAGAAGGTGAGGAAGATGATGAATAGGGAAGGAGAAAGCGATTCGGCACTCCAATCTTGTAAGAGGAAGAAGTGGAAAGAATCTCTCTCTCTCTCTAGAACTCTCTAGAGAGTGGCAGAGGAGTGTGGCTCGAAAATGAGGAGTGTTCGGTGATAAATGGGTCAAAAACGGGTTAAAAATGCTCAAAACCGACATTCAGGTGAACCATGATCGATCATGGGGGACCCATGATCGATCATGAAGCATTATGGAACTCTTCTGGACGACCATGATCGATCATGGCCCTTCCATGATCGATCATGGAAGTCACTGCAACAGCAAATGACTTTTTGAGCCCGAAACAGACCTCGAAACGGTTGAATCTGGACTCGGCCCAAACATGAAAGTTGTAGAGGGAAAAGAAATGAAGATGTGGCCAAAAATAGAGAGTCATTTGGATATCGGATGAAGAAGTTATTGCCTCTCAAAGTTGTCCAGAAATCAACAAATCGCGAAAAGTCGAAACACGCGATTTATGCCTCGGTTTCAACCCGAACCACCCGAATAACTTAACGATCACTCCCTCAAAATAAATATACGTAATGTGACATACTAGAACTATCGGGTCGAGTACAAAGGGCACAGAACCCAATGCTCACTCTCTGACGGAGATTAATCCATACCGGGCTTAAGAGAAGGTCAACGCGGAAATAGGAACACGGGGTATTACAAAGTCCGAATAGAAAATCTAGGAAAATATCTAGATAGAAAATCTGGGTGGGTAGAGCATTAGGATAGAACATCTAGGTGGGTAGAAAATCTAGGTATTGGAACAAAGATCTTAAAGAGATTATCTAGGAAAAAAACTAGATTTGAATACGTGAATAGTAAACAATATTATGCTTAAAATTCTCCCTTACGTGCAATCAGTACTCCCACGTGGAGAGCAGACGGGAATAGGATTCCACAGAACAGATAAATTTTGGATTAACAGATGGGGGATGGAGGTGCCAAGGCTTGAACTTCCCAAAAAACTAAACTCTGAGTTTGAAAATAGATAATGGAAAGATAAAGAAAAGGAAAAAAATATTATTTTTTTTGTGATGTTGAAAAGACCAGGAAAGCAGGTGGTGACATGTGGCAGGGACGAGAGGACGCGTGGACTGGATGCGCTCATGGGTGGCAAAGGTGATTTGATTGGACTGTACCTTACGAATTTGGTATTTTCTGTGTAAGACGATGAGGATGCAGTGGTTGGTGTTTAGTTTCAGGATAAGCAAGCATTGGTAGTGGCAAAAAAGGAAGGTTAGGATTTTCTTGTGGTGGTGGGTCTTGTTTAAGTTTGGTCTACCTGGTTGAAGCAGCTTAAGAGAGTAGTGGTGGGTTTAGATGGTTTGCGGTAGAAAGTTATGGCAATGAGATTGTAATTCTAGGTTTTGGGTTAAGAAGACGGTGAAAAAAAAGCAAGCATACATTGGCGAGAGTGGTCTGGCAGCATTAGGTGCAGGTACATCGGAAGGAGTCAATGCAATCGATAACGACGGGGCGACGATGGAGCAGGAGTGGAGGTCGGTTGAATCAGTTCTGTTGATGATGTAGGAAAGAGGTTCACGGAGGAGTAAGAATGCGACAACGTAAAAATCCCAACTTTCAAGTAAGCCATTATAAGGAGAGAGAGAGAGAGAGAGAGAGAGAGAGAGAGAGAGAGAGAGAGAGAGAGAGAGAGAGAGAGAGAGAGAGAGAGAGAGAAAGGCGCATTTTAGAGAAAGGTGGTCCGGTGGGCGACAATATTAACTACTCACCGGCGGGGAAAAATAGTGATTAAGATCTTAGGATTGGAATATCTTAACCCTCTGATACCATGTTAAGATTATAGAATAGAGAGAAATATTATTGAACTGATTGTGTGAATTGAATATTACGTAAAGAGAGAGATCTATTTATAGAGCTTTACAAGACAAGGAAAAGGAAATAACTTTAGCCTAACTATACTATACAATAAGGAAAGAAAAGAAATAATAACTTAAAAGAAAAGAAATAACTTGTGAATGGAAATAATAGGAATAAGGAAGGAAAACAAAATAAATGAAATTTAACAAGGAAATTCATGGCAATTTTTGTCACTAATACTTTGTGTGGTGATGTTTTAGTGGCGAGCTGGTAGCATTGAAAAATTCTGAGTAATTCTACGTGAACATAAAAATCAGACATATCAATGTGTCAATCACTTATTGATTATAATGGAATGTGATATAATTCTTTAAACCAACACGTGGTGACCACATTTTATATTTCAATTTTTATATCCACTTACTATTATGAGTTCCGATACCCAATACTTAAAATATATATACCAGATATTCTGATGTTTTGAAATTTTTTATGCTCTCAAAACGAAACTTTGACACATAAAATAATTCTCGAAGGACATACAAACTCATTTGCATTAATTATATCACTACAACAAAATATCTCTAATGATAAAAGATTTCGTTGTAATGTTTTCATTAATTGTGTCACGAAAAATATTTTGTCACAAAAGCTTGAGGTAAATAAAAGGTCCATGCATGATTGCATCGTAAAAAATTTGGGCTACATTAAAGAAATACTTGTTACTGACACGGCTTGAACAAAGAATTCTAGATTCCGTTGTTAAAGGAATGCATGTTTTTGCATAGTGAACAACCTATTGGAAAATTCCTTCTAAAATAATTATTCATGTGAATGTTAACAAAATTAATTAATTGATAATGATACTTTTTGCATATTGAACAACCTAGTGGAAAATTTTAAGACTGGGGATTGATATTTTAAATTTCAAAATAACAATTGTAAACCCTCCTCTCCTCCATGGAAGGACGGGGAAGACGAAAAAGAAATTGAGAAAGTTAAATGGCAAAGAGTAAATGGAAGAGAGGAGTTTTGGTCACTAAGTTATAACAGAAGCATTAAAAGGGTAATTGTTTTGTTGTAGAAAACTTTTACAAAACTTTTTGGAAATTAAAATCTATTATGATTGTTAATAGCGACTTTACAATTTAGATTAAAAATACAGAGTTTCAAAATTAAATTCAAAATTTTAATACTTGAAGTGTTACCTTACTCTCAACTACCACTGTCACCCAACAATCATTATCAACAGTTGTGCAATCATCTATTCACCCATGTGCATTCCTTTTTACTATGTGCTTACCTAATTTCTCCTATGCATGGTGCCTATATACATAAAAATCTTACTACTATATAATTTATATAATCAATTTAAAACAATATTTTCACTATTTTCTGTTCTTGAGTTCAACATATGAAATAATAGCCATTCTTTGTTTCCGTTGTTAATTTCAAATGCAGCTTTAGATTTGATAAACAAAAAAGTACAAGTAATAATTAGGCCAATGACATCAATGCAATCGAACTTTGTGATCAATATTGGAAATCATACTCAAGTCCCCATTATTTCATTCACTGCAATAAATCATTCTTTTTCATCACTTAAAAGTGGATATTTTGTTCGTGCAATCCTAAAGGCTCGTCTCAAGTTCAAGCTATAACCGCTCTTATCCAAGCTTGTGGATGGAGAAATCTAGTGCCCATATATGCAAATGATGATTGTGGAAAAGGTATAATCCCTTCTTTAACTAGCGTGCTAAATGGAATCGGAACTCAAATTCCTTATCAAAGTGCCATCAATTTGTCAGTTATTGATCAAGAAATTGTTGCTAAGCTTTACAAATTGATGATAATGCAAACTGGGGTTTTCATTCTCCATGTGATGAATGAAAAGGTTGGGTATATTAGCAAGCATTAGATTTAACGGACTTAGTGGAGATTTTCATATTGTCAATGGCCAGCCTGTGACGCCCCAAATCCCGTTATGAGGTTTAGACCTCCGGGATCCAGTTAATCACGGTGCCGTACGCGACGGTGGGTTTAACATACTTAATTTAAAATTGATAAAATAAAAAGTCACATGTAAGGCCACATTTTTCAGAAAATTTCGGCATGTGGAGTTTGTATTCTCAATAAAACCAAACATGTAAATAAGAAAATAAAGCTTAACTAGAAAGTTAACTCCACATCTATACTTATTTGCATTCCACACAAATCTAATACTTCAATATATATACCAATCCCTCCAACGAGGTCTCAAAAATAATTAAATGGCCTTTACAACACTTATAAATATAATTTTAATACAAATTAATGATAATAAAATCAAATGGTTCTAATATCTATAATCCGTAAGGGACAAGTCATCCGCGGACAACTACAGGCATTAAGGGTCGTTAGAGGTTCCTATACTTCGTATTTGTGGCACCCCCGAAGAGAATTCTTGCAAAACTGGTTAGGAAAATGGGATTGAGCCAAACATGGGCTTAGTAGGAACTATAGAGTTTTGCATAAGAAAATACATATAGTAAAGCACACACAACATGCAATAATGAATATACTACTAGTAGTATCCGTACATGAATATATGCTTACTCATATCATTACCTTATGCATATACTATAAGAATATAATAGTATTGCCATGCAAATGTGATAAAAATCCTTTTATATGCAATGCACACCAAGTGCTTTCCCAACCCTGAAGCTATGATAAAGAATATATATAAATATCGTCAAAGTACACATAACTTAGAATAATAAAGTATCATAAGAAAACGTAGGCACTAATCTTATTCAACTGTTCATCTCGTACCCATCCATCTCATGTTCGATATCTTATCTCCAACATCTAGGATTTTCTGTACTGTGCACAACGATCGCGATCTAAGTTCCCAAGGCTAGGGTATGCAGCCCCCAAGGTTGGGTCCCCCTGTGGACCACCTAGATGTGCAGGGTATGGCGCCTCACGCTGTCCCCCTTGCTGGACCATAGAGTATGCCGCTCCCAAAATGGGATCCCTCTACATGAATCATAGAGTATGCCGCTAATATAATGGAGTCCTTCTATGAGGACCAGGGTATGTAGCCACCAAGGCTAGGTTAACCCCATAGACCATTAGTGTAACACCCGGTTTCCTTATCGCTTGCAAATCGCGGCCCATATCGCGTATGAGACTAAATTTGGCTCCGGGACGCCAAATTGGGTTCTGTAAAGGTTAGAATGGTTTGAAAACCTCCAACAAGTCATATTAATATATTTAAGTGTGTTATAATGACTATAAGTTGTTTCGGGTGGCTCGGACAAAAATCGGGTCGAAAATCACAAGTTTCGATCCTACGCGATAAGTTATTTTTACCCAACTTTGGATGACCATAACTTCCTCATCCGAACTCCAAATGAGTCCCCGTTTTCGGACACGTCTTCATCTCAATGCCCTCTACAACTTTCGTGTTTTGGCCGAGAGCCAATTCCAACTCCTTGAGGCCCAAAAGTGCATGCGAAGTCGAGCTTTTGACCAAAAGCTGAAAGGGGCACCTTCAGGCCTAGGGAGTCGACTCCATGAACAGTAGGGAGTCAACTCCATCGCGCTGGACAGGTTTTTTATATATTTATTCTTCTCCTTTCATCCTCATTTCACCCCACCAATTGGAGAGCCTTTAGAGAGAGATTGAGGGCGATTTTGGGGAGGATCTCGTGATCATCTAAGGCGAATTCTTCCGCATCAAAACCACGCCATCATAACCATCTTCATCATCATCTTCATCATCTTCTCCACCTTCATCCACCATTTCTAGGGTTTATAGCTACAACTTGGGGGTTTTCGCTTCTACGCGGTTCCGGCTCGATTCAACGACATTTCTTCGAGGGATTGACCCTCCTAAGGTGGGAATAATAGTATTTAAACTTCCTTTCAAGTGATTACAACATATTTACACCAAATCAAACTAAACCTAGGTTTTCTACTCAAAGTTGCATATGCATGGGGCTTGGGTTAATTTCTTTGGATAATTTTGATGGATTTAAATCATATATGACATCAGTAGCTATTTTATACAAAAGCCCCAATTTCTATACTGTTTTTGGTAAGATTGGCACAAAACCCTTATGTACGGATACGATAGTGTACAGTATACACTACTACGCATATATATAATGCGATACATGGTTTTAAAAGTATATTTTGGACAAAGTTACATATATTAGTGGTATTGTTGTTGTGTTTTAAGTTATAGACCATATTTATGAGATTTTCTACTTACCTAGCCGGTCCGTAAGTATGCTGGTCAAATATATATATGTGTTTTGAATAAATGAAGTCTTTAAATCATATTGGGAGGCTAATTGGGAACTCGTATACACTATTTGATTATATTAGACTTGGCTTGGAGCCAATTTGATGAAAGTTATGAAACCTCCCAAATTAGGGATTTTTATGGTTTCCTTTCTTAACTGACGGACTTGGCGGATCTTGTTAAATCTCAACAATACCACTACATGTTTTACACTATGGATATATACATATATACAAGTTTTACGAATACATATGGAATGCATGTATATTCATATGTATATATGTTCGATTCTATATTCTTGTGATTTCATTGATTTGATGAGATGATTTATGTGATTTCATATCGGATGGCCACACCGTTCGTACTAGATAGATGGTGATTACCGGTAGCGTATATAGCCTTGGTGACTACGTGAGTATTATTGTAGCGTGCGCCTTTATGGCGGCGTGAGGTAGCGTATGCCTGTGTGGCTGCGTGAGGTAGCGTCTAGGTGGACCTGGTAGGTGGTCCCTGCCTTGGGCAGAAGAAATCGAGTGCCGGCTATCTCTGTACAGTAGATATATGAAAATCCTAGACGTGAGTTGATATATGTGATTGATGTGATAGATCTAGTCGCGGTGTTGTGGCTTATGTAGTACGATGATGCATATGTATACGTACATTGCTTTTCTTGTACTTTGGGTTGGGGACATTATATATACATAGTTCACGAAAAGGTTTTCCATACATTGGCTGCTTCTTAAATGTATTGTATACGTACATGTATTTACATTTGTATATACATATTTCTACCCAGAGGAGATTTATTACACAGAAGCAGCATATAAACCAACTTTACTTTCATTATATTGCATTGCATGGCATGCATGATTTCTAACCTATTCTCCTATACAAACTCTTATAGTTCCCACTGAGCCCGTTTGGCTCACTCCCATTTTCCAAACTAGGTTTTGCAGGTATTATCCGGGGGATGGTGCGCCATCGAGTCTAGATAGCTCTGAAGATTGGATTACCAAAGTCGTGGGAAACGACTTATGTCTTCTTTGTTTAAGTATTCATATTGTATCGTTTTAAACTCTTAAGCCATATATGTAAAGTATTTGTATATGATTGGAACCCTATTAAAGGGATCACTTTGTAATGTACTGTGCCTTTTATTTAACAAGTTACAGATGTGGAGATATTATTTTAAGTTAAATGTAAGCTATTTGACAGGAAATGGTTTTATTAATAATATAAACTCCACATGCCAGAATTTCTTTTGAAATGACTTTATTACTTCAGCCTGTTTGTGATATAAAATTCTAAATTTTACACCTGATCACCCGTCATCGCGTACGACTCCGTGGCTAACCGGGTCCCGGAGGTACAAACCTCTAAACGGGATTTCGGGGCGTCACAATTAGTGCCTTACAAAAACCAAAGTATCAATATAAAGTAATTTCCAAAGACCATGCTCATATATATATATATATCATACATATATGTACATAGATCCATATCTATATATATATATATCCATACCCGCAACATTTAATTCATATAAGTATACGTACAACCAAATACGGGTACATGATAGATAGATAGACTCAATGTCAATGACACAAATCCTATTAAAGGCGTCTTTAATATACATATGACACTAAGGAACTACCACCCATCAAGTGATTATATCTATGTATTAAACAACTCCAATAAATGGGCTAGTGATCTATTTGTAACAAACTCTTGGCTTGTTGGAATGTTATTAATAAAGCAATTAGTCCGTTCATTAGAGTATGTATCTTATAGATATAATTATCATAAGTTTTGGGAGTAAGGTTATGGATCAAACCCACTATAAACCATTGCAAGGTTGTTACCAAAATGGCGGGTTTCTACCAAATTCTTGGTATTAGTAATCCAATGGCATGTGTATATTATCCGTATCGCAAGAACAATACATATACAACTCTATAAATTAATACTTATTGAATAATTCCCTCTAGAACTTAATAATATCAGTAGGAATAATTATGTATAGCTTTTAAGGTACCAAATTCATATTTAGTGGAAGTTCTGATTTCTAGATCATAATGTAGTATATACAACCATAAACTAAGTATACGCATACACGCCTTAGCGGATAATAACTAATGCATGTGTATGCTAGCAAATAATGAAATTCACATAGAATTACTAAAATAAGATGTATAAATCAATACAACAAATCATAAATCACAAGTACAACGAAACTATTGTTTGTATGAGTAATCGCAACCCAAAGCATGCCTTAAACCCATCAACATATAGATACATATATTCGTATCACAAATTATTATCTGCTATCGCACCTGCATGTATGGGTTCATATCAATCTTCAACTATAACAACAAATGAAGGGGGAATTCTTGTATAATTAACAACTTGAAGTTGTAAATACCATAAATCCACCAAAAGATTCAAAGGAAGTCAACCCAAATGCCCACACACAAGCAAATCCTGAATTTTAATGAAAACCCCCCATTTTGATTTAATTTAAGAGATGCAACACATAAAAATTTGAAATTTAGGTTAGGTACTAGTGTTCCCACCCTTATAGGGTTAATCCTTCAAAGACTTGCCGTTAAATTCAGCTGGAAAGGATCAATTTCGAAAATCCACAACCTTAGCTCAAGAACCCTAGAAATTGAGGATGGAGCTTGGTGAAGAAGATGGAGATAATGATAATGATGATCTTGTGTAGGGTAAAGAAGCTAGAGGAATTACTCTCTAAAACCTCTCATAAGCAAGCTTTCACCTCTTTTTAACCTTCTCTAAGGTTTAGAACTAAATGGAGATGATATGGATGGAAGAAATGAGTGTATAACAATGGGGATGGGTATAAAAACCCGATGGACCTCCTCTGATCGATTAGAGGCTACTCTGATCTATCAAAGGTCATAAATCTAAAGTTCCTTATTTTTTTGTTACGAAATCACAGTTTTCACAGCCCGTTTTTACCCCCAAAACGACTTCTATTTGACTCGGCTTTCCAAGGAAAGTTGTAAAAGGGAATGAGATGAATCCATGGCCATAAACAGGGACTCATTTGGATATTGTATGAAGAAGTTATGGCCTTTTGAAAGTTGGTCAAATACTCAATTCAACAAATGTTCGATTTGTTGCCGTTAGCCGCTAAATTCAACCGCGGCTTCCCGAAATGCGTTCTAACCATGAACGCATACTTAAAATCATTAAAATGACATATTAGAAGTATTGGCACAACCATAGAGGTCTCGGAATAGAAATCGACTCCTCAAATGGAGGTTTGGCCTTAAACCAGCTATGGAGGAAGATTTACTCGGAATTGAAATACGGGGTGTTACAAAACCACAATCACTAGGTTTTGAGATAGTAAATGGCATAGGTGATGGGACAAAGTGATTGGGTTTTTAACAATGAGACATGGGATTGTAAGGGAATTGAATTCAAAAAAAAATATTCGTGTTGTAGATATTATATGGCTAGGTGAATCTACAAATGTTCCAAAAGGTTGGGTAATACCAACAAATTGTAAGAAGTTGAAAATTGAAATTTCAGTAAAGGAAGGTTATAACAATTTTGTGAAGTTGATAAAAGATCCAATTTGGCACCCCTGCCTTAATTAACAAGATAACACCCATAATTAAGATCTGGAGCGTCACTAACCCACCTTAAACTAGCTAAAGTAGGTCAAATATAAATAATGAAACAGTAAATCCTGGTAAATCACATGACATGGAATAAACCACCATGATACACATATAGTGGGTGATAATTCAAAACGAAAATACAATGCGCATATATATATATCCAAATGGCATACAAAACCGTGTCAACATGTAGATTAACATACACTATAACTTAGGCTTGCCGTGACTTGCCATATAAACATATACACTACAAAATAAGTTCGTATCATAGGCTTCTATTTCGTTCCCTACCCTGCCCCTTCCTCAGTCTTATCCATTTTCTGGATACCTAAATTTGTTACATA
This sequence comes from Lonicera japonica, assembly GCA_021464415.1. Lineage (NCBI taxonomy): Eukaryota > Viridiplantae > Streptophyta > Magnoliopsida > Dipsacales > Caprifoliaceae > Lonicera > Lonicera japonica. Next base: position 23,684 of record JAKCWG010000730.1, on the reverse strand, counting down.
AAAACAGGATGAGCTCACAGCTCAGTAAGGGGAATATACAAGAGATACCATGTTCAAAACATAATAGCAGTTTAATAACAGCTCAAATTGTAATCACTAATTTAATTTATAAACCAATGCATGCATATGCATATGCAGGTTACCTCCCGTGTGTCAACAACATTTATACCATTTCAACAAGAGAATACCAAGGCCGAACCGAGTCAGAATCATAGGGATAAGAATGGGCCTAATTGCCCCACATAATCATCCGAACATGATAACAATAGAACATCTTTCAGCCCAGGAAAGATCATAATCATATCAGAATAGAACTAGACCACACATCCATAAATATCATATCAATATAACACTAGTGTATTGTTGTTATCTACATTTTTGGGCTACCCACCGCTGGCTCTAGACCGCCAATGCTTTGTTACCTTCAAGAGTTCTAGAGATTTTTCAACCCAAGGGCACCAAGCCCCACTTATATTCATCCTAGCAAGCACCAAATAATACACATTTCCTTCATCATTGAAGGGCTATAATATAATAAAATCATAATCGGATCCACCACAGAATCATATCACACCCCAGAATAATACAGCAAACATAAAAATCTTCTGCCATCATAGATACAAGATATATGCCCACAAGATAGGTTATAAGAATAGTCTGAGCTTGCCGAAAAATCTCCAAGAATCCAGTTGACATAATAATGATGCACAATATATAAAGCAGGCTAACAAATGAACATTAAAAATAACTTATAACATGTACATGTCCCGTGATGTATATTATTCATCAATTAATCAATTTCATCAATACACAACATCTATACGTCTAAGGGATATTTCATGTATATAAAATAACACATGTATATCATGTATAAATGGCATATCTTACTTCAAATCACATGATCATGGCTTTATAAATCACAAAATACCATTATCTTCATCATGTAGTAATTTATAAAACAAATATAAATTAAAACATGATGATTATCGTAGAATAAAACTAAATCACCTCAACTCAATAAGCCAAAGAAAAGAGAAAAAGATGAAGACATAAACCCCGTTCGGTGAAATTCCAAAATTCTTACGTCACTACGATCCTCACGTCACGTAGAATAATTTCTCCTAAAGCCAAATATAATTCTGAAAGTTAAATATATGTGAAATCTAGATAGATAAAGAAGAAATAAGCCGAGCTCTGCAATTTGGAACGAAAATGGTGGAAAATGGGTCAAATAAGGCTTTAGAAGCCTTTAAAAATTGTGCAACCGATTGAACAATAGTCGCCTGTTGGCCCCAATAGGTGCGTATTATGCCCAAAATAGAGCCTATTAACAACAAGGCAAAAATAAATCTAGGACCATACCAAACAGTTGCATGTTTCACACAACAAGTGCCTATTACATCCACAATTGTAAAATTCAATCTAAAGCATAGTAAAATCATTTATCAACCATTTCCACACTAAGAACACTAAACCAAACATAATTTACACTAATACAAACACATGGCATTACACCCAAGTGCTAATAGCATGGGTTACCGAATTTTGTGTAAATGTTTTCAAGGCTGTAATGGCAGCATTACCATATGATGTTTCTTTTGAGTATATTCCATTCGCAAAGCCTTAAACATATCCATATTACGCTCCTCCAGCCGGTATGAACACATATCCGAATGTTATTTTCTTTAAATTTTGATAATGGCCAGGAAAATTTGAATATGTAAATCCAACTAACTCTAGCTCTTTCACATGTCTATACACTAACATGTGGAATTTTGTTCTCTACAAATGCAGACAAGAGTCTGAATAATGGGGACTGATAAATAAATAAAAGAAAAGAAAGAAACTTATACCAGAGCCCTCTCGGAGGGAGAGACTATAGGTCTTTTGGCGTGTAACACGAGATCCTAGTTATTATGGATGAAAAATACTAGAGAATGGTAGATGTACAATCCGAAACAGAGCATGAAATGAGCTATATCCTAGAAACTGGGACACTTGTTGTATGACTCTCCTGCCACGTGTCATTTTCTGATTGGCTAATATGACTGGAGCTTGTAATTAGGTTTTTTACGAGCGAAACAGTGTCGTTTTGCATCTGAAATGCGCCCAATTTTACTCAATATGATCGTGAACTTGTGTAGAATGTTGGAATGTGTAGATCCTTATCTAAAATGCAACAAGGGGTTAGTAAGGTTACCACGAAAGTTTTGTTTGGTGCTCGGCTATTACCGGTTTTGTTCTGATATTCCTGAAAACTAAGTCAAAGATGCGCATGACCTCGATTTCCCTAATAGACTTCCTTAATGCATGAACAATCTTTTTGGTGGTTTTTAACATCCTAATGAGTCCATGACTTAAAGCCTATGTTAGTGCAATTTTTGAAAAAATGGATTCTTGCGAAGGTGGTAAAATAGGGTGTTCATAAATACCTAAGCACTTTTTTTTATTAGCTATCCAATGTTCATGGGTGGGATTTGATTAAAATCTAGAGAGAATGCCAACAACAAATGCCAAATTAGCTATAGTGCAACCCTGTACATACATGAGGCTTCCAATATGTCTAGCATAGAGTTTACTATCCGTATCAGAATTCTTACCCCCATTTTTAGAATTTTTATTCTTTGACAATTTATCTCCCCTAAAGGTGTTTCACCAAATACATAGATTTCCATCCCAAACCATTTCAAAACTTTTAAGATGTAGTTTGTTTAGATAAACTCAATAAACCATGTGCCCTGTCCTTATGAATTTCAATAACTAAAACATAAAAGGCTTCACCTAAATCCTTCATATCAAAATTACTTGAAAGAAAGGTCTTCGTATCTTTACGTAGCTTAACGTTGCTGCTAGTTAAAAGAATGTCATCCATATACGGTATAAGAAAAATGAAATTATTCCTAACTATTTTGACATACACACATTCATCAACAATATTTTCTGAAAAATTAAAATAAGAGATTACTAAATTAAACTTTTCATACCATTTTCTTGAAGCTTGCTTAGGTCCATAAGTGGATTTTTTAAGCTTGCATAGATATTCATACTTTCCAAATTTAAGAAAACCTTTAATCTGTTTCATATAGATAGTTTCATCTAATTCTCTATTGAAAAAAGTTGTTTTCACACCCATTTGGTGTATTTCCACATTATAATGAGCTATAAGAGCCATTATTATTTTACAGGAGTCTTTAGTTGAAATAGGAGAAAAAAATTCTATATAATCTATGCCTTCTTTTTGTGTAAAACCTTTAACTTTTTATGCCTTTTTATGTTACCACTTGCATCCCTTTTGGTGTTAAATACCCATTTACATCCAATAGCATTTGGTTTGGACTAGGTTTAACTATTTCCCACACTTTGTTTAGGCTCATGGAAGTAATCTCAGATTCCATTGCCTTGTACCATTCTTCAATCTCACTACTATTTATTGCTTGTTTGTAACTCAATGTATTATTCTCTTCTGCCAATGCATCTAGCTCCTGTAGATAGAAACATAATCATTAAATTCCACGGAAGATGGTTTTTTCTATTTATTGGATCTCCTAAGTTGAGATTCTCTTACATTATGCTATTTTATTATAGATTAATCTAAAGTTTGGTTTTCTCAATGCCCATTTTGAGCTAGAATGGGTGCTTGATCATTTAGGTCTATTGATTCTACTGCATCCTTATTTTGAATTGTATTATATGCATTAGTTGGCATTTCACTTCTGGATACTAAAGGTAGCAAATTTTCTAAAGTCTCATTTTTAGGTCACTTCTTAAAATTCTGTAGATAAGTCTCAAAAATTTATATTACAAAATACATCATCCAAGAACTTAGCTTAATTTGTTTCAAACGTTTTGGTGAAATTATAAGGTGCATAAAATTTATAACCTTTTGATTTTTCACAATATCCTATGAAAGAACAACTTATAGTCTTTGGATCCAATTTATGTGTAAAGTGCATTATGTGTTTTTGCTTTTGCTTTGCATCCCCACATGAGGTAGTGATGTAAGCTTGACTCTTTCCCAATCCAAAGTTTATAAGGTGCTTTCTCTAAAGATTTGATAGGTGATCTATTGCAAATATAATTTGTAGTCTTGAGAACACCACAAAAACTTTGGTAACTCTATAGTACACATCGTATTCCTCACCATATCCAATAACATTCTATTTTTCCTTTCTGTTATTCCACTTTTTGAGGATTTTTGGGAGTTGTATACTAAGCCTTAATGCCATTTGTTGTAAATAATGGGCAAAAGGTCCATTTTGTTGGTCTGCTTCAGTATGCTTTCCATAGAACTCCCCTCCCCTATCAGATCTCACTATCTTAACACTTTATTCATAGCAATTCCATAGGATTTCTCACCATATTCATAGCAATCTATTTTTCCTTTCTGTTATTCCACTTTTTGAGGATTGTAGGGAATTGTTTACTAGCCTTAACACCATTTGTTGTAAATAAAGGGCAAAAGGTCCATTTGTTGGTCTGCTTCAGTATGCTTTCCATAGAACTCCCCTCCGCTATTAGATCTCACTATCTTAATTTTCTTTTCAAGCTGTAATTCTACTTTAGTTTTATAAATTACAAATGCTTGAAGAGCTTGTGATTTCTTTGACAATAGATAAATGAATGTGTTAATTCCAAGAGATTTTGACTTCGAGACGCATTTTTCTTCCTGTTCTTAGTCAATTTTCCTTTATAACACTCAATGCAATCATTCAAGTCTGTATAATCCAGTTCAAGTAGAAGCTTATTTTTCTATAATGTTTTAAGTCTCTATGGGTAAATAGCCTAGTCTCCTATGCCATAAATATGCAGATTTATTATTGGATAAGGTTCTTTTCGCACCTTGTAACATGGTACTCTTGATTATGCCACTCCTTGTAGTATTTCTTATCTTGACTGGTGCTAGACTCGTCTAACTCAGGGGGTTGGTCCTCAATTAGACATATATCCATGCATTGGTTCAAGGTTAAATGCAATTCTAACTATCTCTTCCACTTCTTATAGTCGTTCCATCTCAATTTGCACTAAATTCACAAATATAGTGCCTAACAATTATAAACGGAAAATAAATGTAAGCTATGCAATATTCCAATTTGTGTGTAAAACTGTATTTTAAACAAAAGTTTAAAATTCCCTATAAAACTGTAATCAAAACAAGTAACATCTTTGTGACATCAAACATGTAATCTTTAATATATCAATCTAAGCTTCGGATAAGAAAAGTCTCAAAAATCATAATAGGTATCTGAAATCATATAGGATGCTAAGTAATCACGATAACACAGTGAACATCTTCTTTGGAAGAACAAAATATAAGTGTTATTTTAAAATAGTTGCACAATTGTGGTTTTGTCAAAATGAAATCTCTTAGAAGAAAAGAAAGGAAAATTTGTTTTATGCAATATAATCGTTGTATTTCTTCCTAAATAACAAAACACGGAATCAATAACATTATTTCCAGTTTTATAAAACTTTATGAACATATTGATTATTAAACTGTAAATTTTTATAATTTACGACAAGTGAATAAGTAATATAATCATAATTTATAACATCTTGCTACATATACATGCATGATGGAAAATACACTCATACATCTAAATTTTTAATAGTGATAGTAATAAGAAAAATAAAATTCTACATATTCAATATGAACATAAAAAAAATCAAAAATTATTATTATTACAATTTCTGGAATTTGTCACTGCCATAGACAGTGACATCATTATAAAGATCTAAAATAAGGTAAATGGACCCACTTGTTTAAAATATGGGGGATTGAGATGAACCAAAAATAAATCAAATTTATTTCATACCAAAATACAATCGTTTTGTATAGTACGCGCATCCGGTGTTTATATCTTAATCCATGATTGTTGAATTAAGATATTAACTATTTTAAGTAATTTTTTCTTAGATGATACGCATTTTGCATTGTTCAGCACTATATGTGGTAATAAATCTAATGAGATAGGCTATAAAGAGATATTCTCTCACTTTAGTAGAAAGAAGGGATTCTCATTTAAAGGGGTAAATTGATTATTTATTTTTTTAAATTTATAATTTGGTAGTAAAAATAGTACGTTATGTCGTATTTAGTTAACTGTTTGTCGCGTATCAATATAGCTATATATATACATGTATGAAACCCCCATATTTGTAAGAAATTTAGTTATATTTTTCTTTTAAATAGAATAATAAGATGAGGAATATTTGAATTTTGAGAATATTCTAGATGCGTTTCCATTTCTTATATTACGGTTATTTATGTTGGGTGAATTTATTACTTAAAATAAGTGGTGTAATTGTCCTTATTGTTAGTTTCCATGCATTTTTAAATTTTGTAGCCGAGGTCTTGGAAGACAATTCTAGGGAAAGAGAAAAAACCCAGCAGCACTTGATTGAAGTAGGGGAGATTACCCAATTAAGAGCCTACTTAATTTTGTTCTAATTTTAATTATATTTATGTTAATAATAGTTTATAATTATTTTAGTGTGCTTGTTGTCCTTTTGATAAAGTATGATGTTTATTATGTGTTGTTTGTTTTAAGGGTACTAGTAAAGGCACCCTTAATTTTTAGTTTCAACACTCATAAATAATTAAATTGGTTTTTAACTTTGAAAATGTACCCCTAATTTAAGTACCCTAATAAGAAACAAAAACCTCATTACATATCTCCATCTCTTAACTAAGAAACCTTTGGATTTTTAGAATGGAGACATGGCCTTCCACCGTCCTATTCACACCCTTCTTAACCACATGCTCACTCAGGTTGATATTACTAATGGCGTTAACCATGTCTTAATACGGTATGACGACGTTAACATATATCTATCTATCTATCTATCTATCTATCTATCTATATAAAAAGGAAAAGAAAAAACAGAGACTTCTATTTTTCTTTTTATTTAATTATGGTGCTCAAATAATTAGGGTGCTCTTTCAAAATTAAAAATTAAGTTTGGGTGCTTAAAAAATTGGTGTTAAAACAAAATATTGAGGGTCCCTTTACAACACCCTAACTTGTTTTAAAATAACGTTGATATTGTTTTCATGCTTATTATGAATAAATTGAGCAGAGCTCACGTATTATCGATAAACCTAGTGGTGTTTGTAGCTCACCCCCACCAGATTGTTTTTGTAACCACCTGGGTTATCCCCCAAAATGGCTAGGCCAAGTTGTAATTTATGATCATTTCACCCACATATATACCAAGGAACATCCTATTATACTACCGATGTGGAATATTTTGGGTCGTTATAGTTTTGCTGTAACACCCCGTTCTTCCGTTTCCTCGCCGTTGCCTTCATTTGTCCGCTCATTTCACCTTGGATGGTGAAATCTAGATTTAGAGAGCCTCATATTGTTCTAGTACTTTCTAATAGTCATATTATCCTCTTTCCACTCATGTGAGTGTTCGTTTAGTGATTCGGGTGGTCCGAATCAGTTTCGAGTTAGAACTCATAAGTTTTGGCATTACGCGATTCCTTTGTTTCTAGCCAACTTTGGAGTAGCGTAACTTCTTCGTCTTGTACCCGATTTGGGTGCTGATTATTCTTACTCATAGGTTTTATATCATTCTACAACATTTATGTTTTGGCCGAAGTCCAATTCACAGTCCTCGTTGGTCAAACATTGCTCAAAGTAGGCCCATTGCCAATTATATTCATTTGATAGCGCTTCGGCAGAGCGTTGTCTTCAGAGAATTTTTGTGAACGATTGGTCCATAATTTGAGGAATCTTCCTTCCAGGAACGTGTAAATCTTTGAAATACCTTTTTGTGCACATAAAGATCACCTCAATCGGAGTCCTGAACGAAAAGTTATGGCCGATTGAATATTAGTGCACCAGAGCACCATTTTTACCCGCAGACCGGTCTAGGAATTCACTAGACCGGTTCGGCCTTTAATTTTTGGGTCGGTGCTAGACCGTGGACTAGTCTATTCTATTCCTAGACCAGTCCGGCAGCGGCCAAGGTTGGTTCTTAGTGTTTTTAAGCATTTTTTTCACCCCATTTCATCGCAAAGTCGACCCAAAAAATCATACACCCAAGGGGAGTCTAGAGAGCTCTAAAGAGAGAAGGATAAGGCTTTCCACACATTTCTCACTCAAGTCACTAATCATAAGAAACTCAATTCTACTACTGAAAATATCTAATTTTAATAACTCATCCAACTCTATCTTATAGAACCAAATGCGTGTTTTTATATACTTTTTTGCGATTTCCACGGATGTCCGGACTGAATTTTCCTCACCTCGACTAATTCCCGTTTATGCAGGAGCATAAACGTACATTGGTTGCGCCACTTAAGGTTTTGCAGCTGTTGGGTGTTAAATTATATTTTATCTTATTTCCTTATTCTAGTTATTCCATTCACAATGTTATTTACTTTCCTTATTGTATTGCTAGTAGTTCTTTCATTTTCCTTACTAGATTAGTTATTTCATTTTCTATTATCTTGTAAGACTCTATAAATAGAGCTATATCTTTATGTAATACAATCAAGTTTAATACAATCTATTCAATAATATTTTTCTCTTCTCTATAATCTTAACATGGTATCAGATGTGTAAGATCCTCAAGCATTTTCGTTCGCTGGCGGGTGATGTATATCGTCGTTCGCCAGACCTCTAAACCTCGATGTCACCTATCACATCATCTAGCCGTCTTCTTGTCACCTGCCATCTTCATAGCCCAAACACCATTATTGTTAATCAATCTTGTCAAAAATTCAACCAAACCTACACGATGCCTGCTCATCCAAAATCCATTAGCTGCACCGCACACTGTCTAAATTTCAGTATTCTAATTTCAAATCCAAAGATACTGTTAGCCTCATCTCTCATATCCAGTTTTTTCAGTTCTACTCATCTCTCATATCCATTAGCTGCACCGCACACTCAGTTTTTTCACCCAAGATCAAAGCCTCCCATTAAATAAACCGACACCCAAGTCACTATTCATCATCTTCCCCACCTTCTTCCTCCCTTGGAGCTTGCGTTGGAGCTAGGGCTTTGGCGATAAGGCTTCTACGCATCACCAACTTGCGGATTCAACTTGTCTAAGGTGGGAACACTAGTAGGTTATAATATTCATATTAGCCTCCTTCCACTCATGTGAGTATTCGTTTAGTGATTCGGGTGGTCGAAAGTGGTATCGGGTTAGAAATCATAAGTTTTGGCGTTACGCAATTCCTTTGTTTCTAGCCAACTTTGGAGCAGTGTAACTTCTTCGTCTCGTATCCTATTTGGTTGAAGTTTGTTCCTATTTGTAGGTTTCATATCATTCTATAACTTTTTTGTTTTGACCAAAGTCCAATTCACACTCCTCGGTGGTTAAAACATAGCTCGAAGTCGGCCCATTGCCAATTCTATTCATTAGATAGCGTTTCGGTAAAGCGCTATCTTCGACGAATTTTTGAGAACGATTAGTCCATAATTTGAGGAATCTTCCTTCTAGGAAGTTGTAAATCTTTGAAACACCTTTCCGGGGACATAAATATCACCTCAATCGGAGTCTCGAGCGAAAAGTTATGGCCGATTGAAGATCAGTGCACTAGAGCACCATTTTTACCTGCGAACCAGTTTGGGGATTTGCTAGACCAGTCTGGACTTTAATTTTTGGGGGGGTTCTAGAACAAGGACGGGTCTGGTCTTTTCCTAGATTGGTTCGGCAACGGCCAAGGTAGGTTCTTTGTGTTTTTAAGCGTTTTTTTCACCCCATTTCATCCCAAACTCGACCCAAACACTCTCGTACACCCAAGGGGAGTCTAGAGAGCTCTAGAGAGAAGGATAAGGCTTTGCACACATCTCTCACTCCTTACCCAAGATCAATGCCTCCAACTACATAAACCCACACCCAAGTCAATATTCATCATCTTCCCCACCTTCTTTCTCCCTTGGAGCTTGCGTTGGAGCTAGGGCTTTGGCAATACGGCTTCTATGCATCACCAACTCGCGGATTCAGCTTGTCTAAGGTGGGAACACTAGTATCAAACATGTTTCTTACATTGGTACTCATTGATTTAGAGTTTTGAACTCAAATTGGGTATTTTCATCAAAATCATATGTTGTTTGCATCTCTTGGGGTTTGGGCTAGATAAATCCTAAATTATAGATGGATATTGATAGATTATTACTCCTATCACATGTTTGATCTCCTAGTTCCACGATTTAGCATGCGTACATAGAGATTCATGTGAAACCCATTTCGTAGCTACTCGTATGACTTATAAATTGGGGGTTTTAGGTTTTGTACATATAAATGGATGATTATGGGTTATTAATGATAGGCTTACGTAAATATGTCATTTATGGTGATTGTAGAACATCATTGGTGGTATTTGCACATAAAACCCCTTAGGGCGGATTGATACGCAATAACCCTTAAGTTTAACACTTTGTATGGAATACAGTTAGCACTAGTAATGGAATTACAACTCCGGTGTACTCTAGCAACGTAGAGAGCATACTTTGGTGGGGCGTAGGTCTCCATGAGTATACTTATATATAATTTATTAGTCCATCTATATACTTATTGAACTAGAAGTATATAACCAATACTTGGCTTGATAGAATGACCTGAGTATCCTAATAAAACACATACGGCCGTAGTTGATGCACATAAGACATAATGAGATATACAATGTGAATAATGAACTAATTGGCCTTATTATATGAACAATCACTTGACGATAAATATATAGAGCATAAACGTGATGAAGACGCTTGTAAAAATGATTAACGGTGATGTTAATGATGACAAATGGATAGTGAGTTGTTCTATTATATCTATACATGTTGATTAGCCATATGTGTGATGTATGCTTGATGATGACGATGATGATGATATTCATTATAAGAATGAATATATGTAATGTTTATTACTGCGATCACATAGGGGCTGGATTTGATTGACTGAACATCGGGTAGCTCTCGATGACTCGAAGACGGGCCGCCTAATTGCCGCCCCTAGGTGAAATTCCCTAAACCGTGCACTGGAAAAAAAAGGAAATGACTCCACCTGTGGTTGAATTAACCACAAAGGAGAGCCCACTCTGTGTATCTTGTTGTCCCGTTGAATTATGTGTTCTGGGCTATAGAGTTTCCCCTGCTAGCGGAGCAGGTCCCGTGTGCCACTACTTATCCAATGGTGAGTTTTCCGGAAAGTAGTTGGACTACTAGTGGACATCACATGCTAGGGTGTCTCCTGGTGTAGTTCCTCTCGGGCTTCATTGGAGGCTTGTATGAGTGTTCTCCTCGTTAACTATTCGAAGTGTTGTCCCCGGGAAAGTGACCGTTGCGTTGGTTATCTCTGAATGACTTTCTTGGAGAACCAAGTCCCTAAGCCACCACCCCACTTGGAGGAGACATGGATAAGAATCACGGATCCTTCGGGACTCGCTGGATTCGTTGTTCTAGGCCTGGTCAGACCACTGGGTGAAACCGAGGCATTATACAAGAGATACGATACAGATCGATGTGTTGTGGATGTGTATTACTTATATTATCATTATTATTGTATTGTATCATGTTTTATATGGCATGGTTGATTATATATATTGCCTCGGATGAGTGTACCTTTAATAAGAACTATGGAGATATTATCATGCAAAACATAATATACATAGGAAGGCATTGGCCACTCATAATATACTAACACATAAAGTGGAAAGTATTATTAGCTAATGGCCTTTAGGAACGTGATATACAAGCGTGAGAATGCGGCTTGGTTGTGAGGATAAGCTAGTGATGAAGCCCTATAGACGGCCAAGTATGGAATTAATAACATATTATAACTAAAGAGAAAACAATGGATACTTGGCCAATAGTCACACCTTATGGTATAGGTACCGAATAGCATAGTATAGCATTGATCTGCACTCGAGGGCGAGTCCCCGTAACATGTGAAACCTTAGGAAGCTCGAGTTTGTGTTGAAGTAGTTTTTTATCCACGATTCCCTAGTGATGAGAGAATGGGCTTAGGGCATTCCATGGAAGTCTAGGGACGGAATAGGTCGCTCAGATAGTTAGCTTCCAATGGATAGGATAGGATTCCTAGCGGGGTTTGCATGCACGTGTGTGTGAGTTGCATTGCATTGCATAATTTTCAAACTATCTTATTAACGTAAAATAATTATTTTTTATATAAAACCTATATAGTTCCCATTGAACCCGGATTTGGATCATCCCGTTTTCTTAACAGTTTTGCAGGGTATTTCTTTTGTGATGACGCGTGGTTACGAGTCTAGAAGGCCTCTGATGTCCGATAGCTTTTGTGGTCCTTGAGTTAAGGACTAAGTATATATATTGTATATGGACATTGTTTAAAGTATTATACAATGGTTTTATTGTAAACCTGTGTTAGAAATGATTTTCATGTGTGGAGTGGACTTTATATATGAATGGATGTCGTTTTATTTTTATGAAAAGAGTTTGATATCACATAGCGGTTTGCTGTACTAATAAACTCCACATGCCGAATTTTTTTTAAATGGGATGTCTTATAGTCATGATTTTGTGTTATAAACCCGCCGTCGCGCACGGCATCCATGATTAATCGGGTCCCAGAGGTGAAAATCTCAGAACATGATTCGGGGCGTCACATTTGCAATTTGCATGAGGTTCATGATTAGTTTGAGATGTTGGGAATCTTTAATTTAAAAATGTTGATATGTTATACCCTCATAGTTTAATTTATTATTTAGTTGTGCTGGGCGAATGTGACGTGTCGATCCTGTCTATGGAATTATGAATGGCTTTTGCATATTTTATCTTTTTTCTTTGTAAAAGAATTCTTATTATTGTAAATTTGGATTCCAATAATGAAATAATCTATTATCTTTTTATAAAAAACTCTCACTATTTTACTTAAATTATGTTACTCGCGTCCCGAAAATCAAGTCGTAACAACATGAAATAAGAGCCAAGTTATACCTACACCTTTCGGCATGTGGTTGGGTTTATTGCATTATTTCGTTGTGCTATCTTATTCATTTTTCGCGACTAGATTAGCTACATAACTTTTGGTTATTCCAAAAAATAATGGTGACGGACTTTTTCTCCAAAGGAGATAAATATTAGACCACAAATCTCTGGGTTAATATCCATTTATTTTCCAAAAAAAAAAATAACACATGTTAACTGTACATTAATAAATATATATATATACATATATATTAATTATGAAAGGTTAAACTAGTCAAGGTATTTTTTTTTTGGTTAATTGGAAAAAATGAAATAGTGCACGTTTAATGATTAGCATTACTAGCATTTTTTCTACTTTTAATTATATTCTTCTTTTTGTCTTATTTTTCCCAAGGTATGTTTAACCAATGTATATATGCATTTAATGTGGGCTTCTCTAAAAGGGTATAATCTATTTGTTTTATTGGAAGCTTTGGGATTTATGTGTTTATATATCAAAAAATAGGTTTAGAATTGTTAACTTTTTACTTTGAATTGGGCTAATATTTAGTCTTATTGGAAATGAGGTAAAAGGTTTTGCGTGATAATGTTTTTCGCAAAAAAACAACAAATAATATTTTTTTATTAATAAGGGCCTAGATATCATTATAATTTTGAAATAAGGACTTATTTATCAATTGTGTGTTTTAAAATAAGGGTTCTGTGCAAACTTAACTTTGCATTAAAAAAGATTTAATGCAATTTTATTTTTTTTCTGCATGATGTATTTATATTTATTAACAAGTATGTTCTTATGTTTCATTCATAAAACTTTAAAATAACCTCTAATAAGCACAAATATATAGTAATGTTTTAGAAAATAAGGAATGCAATATTAACTTTGCGTAACTCCAAAAAAATTATTACGCGTATTTTATTAATAAATAGGTTTTGAATAGATAATTTGTTAAAATTATTTTAAAGCACTGTCAATTAAACACTTATTTATAATAATATGCTAATTTTGCATGATTTCATAAAAAATTACAATTTAAAAATCTACTGCAAAGTGAACTTTGCACTCCTTTTAGAGTTTGGTCAAATATAGGCCCTTAATTTACAAAAATATTATTCATAGGTTCTTTTGCAAAAACCCTTTTCATACAAGCCTTATTTTTCAATGTCCTGTTAAGATTATTCCACTTCTATTGAGTAGCTAAGTTATTTATACTTGGGTACACCCATGCCATCCGGTACAATGAAATGAAAAAAGATCTTATAATAGGAAAAAAATAATAACGTGTGACGAATCTGAATTTACAAACATCAATTAGTCTATTTTGAGCCAATTGTCGAGCCTAGTGTAACATTTTGAAAAACTAAAATGTAAGTTCAATATATTCATGCTGGAAAAAATAAAAGTAGACTGGATTGGACCAACTTTTTTATCTTTTTATTTTTTAAAGAATCTTTTAATCATATTTTTTGATCTCATTTTCATCTTGGCAAAATAGTTTTTTAACAAATTAAACTCAAGGACATAAGTGAAAATAATCCAACAATATCTATCAATATGATTTTAAAATATTCCAATAAAAATTGGATTGATGTACTATGAACATTCCTAAAAACGATAGACTAAATTGACCAATAATGTACAATACATAAAGTATGTTCTTAAATGTTACTAAAGAAATTTTATTGATTTATTTAACATAATTCTACAGTTATGATGGATCTTTTTAGTTGATCTTGATTAGTAGATTTTAAATATTAAATATTAAATTTCTAAATTTTTATTTTAAGTTATGGTATTTTTTAATATAGACAAAATTAATGGTGTATGAGAGTTTATTGTATATATATTATTGGTGTGAATGTTTTAACTATGATGTGATATTTTGATGTATGTATAAAACTCATCAAACGGTGTAAAACTAACGCACACCATAACAATTGTATTTTTAACCATTAGATTCCAATACTTTTGGGAGAAAGTTTTGGTCAAAGATGATATTTTGTAATATAAATTACTCAAGCATTTTTCTTATTTTTTAACATAATTCTATAGTCATGATGGATCTTGTTTAATTGATCTTGATTTGTAGATTTTAAATATTAAATTTTATTTTTTTTATTTTAAGTTATGGCATTTTAAAATAGACAAAATTATTGGCGTGTTTGTGAGAACACACGCTTTCGACACCGACCCCCTTGGCGACGATTCCTCTGATTTTCCAGTTTGTTCGAAAAATGGTTTGTTTTAGTATGAGAAAAGAGTGATGGTTTGTAAAGAAAATCAGAGTCGACAGTTTGTTTTACTAAACAAACAAAATTGTATGTGAAAGAGGAACATTTATGGATTAAACGACATCTTAAGCACAATTAATGCAAAATCAGTTAATTCAAAGGTTCGGGGATTAAGTTACGAATCAGGAAGGTGTTAGGCACCCAATTCGCCCTTTTGGTCTCTGAGTAGGAAATGCGTGTAATTATAATAAAAAATTTGAATGCTTATTGATGTTATCGCGTATCAATACATAGTTTTAGGAAAATGGGATTTTGGGGCGGGAATAGAAAGCATGTATTTCATAATTCGCACTTTGATTTTTAGAAATCAATGTATATGTGATTTGAAAAATGATTTTGATAATGATAGATAGCAAAACTGTTAGAGTGATATACTAAAAGCCATAATTTTCTTGTTGGTTTGAATATGTTATAAACTAGGTTTTACTATTTTAATGAGAATCTTTATGGGCAATGGTTGCATTATATTATTTATTTAAATATTGTGCATGTGTGTCTTTCATTTCATATAGTAGATGATTTGGTGTGTAAAGTATAGTTTACACATAGAAGATCATACAATCGGTTCTTGTGGAATATAAGTTTAATGGTTCACAGTCTTAGATGGAATTGGACACCCATTGGTAGAATTGTAGCACAAGTTTTAGTAGTTTATCTTGAGTACAGGAAACAGTATAGTTTTAACTCGTTGTGCTGGTACACTTTGTGTGTATTGAATAGGACCAGTTTGGGTTAATTGTTTTTATACTGACTATATGAAACAATTTAAAATCTCATGGTTATTATGATTACTTATGCTCTTAATCTTGAAATAATTAATAGACATATATATGTAGTGTTTGTTGTTTTGACTCATTAAGAGTGAGATTCATTTATGAATCAATAATCTTCGTAAATTGTATGACGACACTATATGTATGATGAATATTAATTATTGACGGAATCCACGTCTCGGTATAGGGATTGATGATAGCCCCTTGAGAAGCTTATAAGTTTTGATCATGTCAAACCCTGCAGGTGGATTATGTTAATCCGACATGTCAAATATGTTAAGTGGTAGGCTTAAGGATTAAGAAGTCATTTAAATATATTTGTCAGTAATTTAATTTAAATGACGGCTATCTGCAATTTTAACGTGAGGAGAATAATAAGTATTTAATAACAAGGAGCACAAATTTTTTTATTATAATTACACGAATTTCCTACTCAAAGACCAAAAGGGCGAATTGGGTGCCTAACACCTTCCTGATTCGTAACTTAATCCCCGAACCTTCGAATTAACTGGTTTTGCATTAATTGTGTTTAAGAGGTCGTTTAATCCATAAATGTTCCTCTTTCACATACAATTTTGTTTGTTTAGTAAAACAAACTGGCGACTCTGATTTTCTTTACAAACCATCACTCTTTTCTCATACTAAAACAAACCATTTTTCGAACAAACTAGAAAATCGGAGGAATCGTCGCCAAGGGGGTCGGTGTCGAAAGCGTGTGTTCTCACACACACGCCAATAATTTTGTCTATTTTAAAATGAAATAACTTAAAATAAAAAAAATAAAATTTAATATTTAAAATCTACTAATCAATATCAATTAAACAAGATCCATCGTGACTATAGAATTATGTAAAAAAATAAGAAAAATGCTTGAGTAATTTATATTACAAAATACCATCTTTGACCAGAACTTTCTCCCAAAAGTATTGGAATCTAATGATTAAAAATACAATTGTTATGGTGTGCATTAGTTTTACACCGTTTGATGAGTTTTATACACACATCAAAATATCACATCATTGTTAAAACACTCACACCAATAATATATATACAATAAACTCTCATACACCATTAATTTTGTCTATATTAAAAATTACCATAACTTAAAATAAAAATTTAGAAATTTAATATTTAATATTTAATATTTAATATTTAATATTTAATATTTAATATTTAATATTTAATATTTAATATTTAAAATCTACTAATCAAGATCAACTAAAAAGATCCATCGTAACTATAGAATTATGTTAAATAAATCAAGAAAATTTCTTTAGTAACATTTAAGAACATACTTTATGTGTTGTACATTATTGGTCAATTCAGTCTATCGTTTTTAGGAATGTTCATGGTATATCAATCCAATTTTTATTGGACTATTTTAAAATCATATTGATAGATATTGTTGGATTATTTTCACTTATGTCCTTGAGTTTAATTTGTTAAAAAAATATTTTGTCAGGATGAAAATAAGATCAAAAAATATGATTAAAAGATTCTTTAAAAAATAAAAAGAAAAAAAAGTTGGTCCAATCCTGTCTACTTTTATTTTTTCCAGCATGAATATATTGAACCTACATTTTAGTTTTTCAAAATGATACCGTAGCCCACACTCGGTTCAAGATTTGATGGCGGAAGGAATACGATAGAAGATCTTTAGGTTTTCGACACAGCAGTCATAAATCAATCGTAACTTTTGATCTCACCGGATCAGGCTAATTTTTGGATATGTCGTTCGAAACACAAAGTTACTATTAAAAAGCAAAAACTCAGGACGATCAGAAGTTGTTTCAGTGGCAAAAATAATTAATTTTCATAGCCCAGCTAGAATTATAAAAATCTGACCAAACCGCAATTTGATGCTTTCAAACCCTAGTCTCCTCATATGGATCCTCTACATGATTCACAAAGGTGAAATCCCTTTATTCTTATAGGGTTTTATAAAAAAAAATTTGTTCAATCTATACGCAATATCAAACGATCCTTTATTTTTGTCTCCATCAAAAACATGTGCTTTCGGTAAAGTTCAGGGCTTTTCGCAAGCTAATTCAATTTAGAATCGAATATCTGGCAATCCTCGAGATCCGTTTTTCAATAGTGTACTGTAGTTTAATTACTTAAACCAGCATTGTCAAATCTAGTACTCTCATATTGGATATTTAGGTAAGCACCATGATTTATAGATTAAACCAGGTATAAATGCTTGTTGTTTCCTTCGTGAACCGAGATTGGTAAAATCGAGATTTTGTAATTTTAATTGTTAAAAATATATTTAAAAATGGCTACATTCGTTCCACACCTTTGGTTTTGAAAACAATGTTTAAATGTGAAATCTGGACAGATTTTGAAATAAACAACAATTTTTACACATGATTGATTAATTATAACTGATAAAATAAAGACAAATAAATAAATAAATAAAGCCAGACTGAGAAAAAATATACTTGAGAGCCATGAAAATTGAGGAATCGTATTTTATAACACTGTTCCCAAAGTCCCAAAGCTGACTAATGCTCCAAATGGGGTTAGTTTAGGTGTTTCTGTAGCTGAACAATATTTATGGACTAGGAGAGGACCATCCGTCTGGCAAACAAATGGTCTAAAAGCATGGGAGACACACAATTTTTGTGTCTTGTCAACATATGCTTCTAGGGCATCTCTTTGGGAGACACACTTTTTGTGTCTTGTGGACAGATACTTCCAGGGCATCTATCTGGAAGACACAAACTTTTTGTGTCTTATGGACAGATACTTCTAGGGCATTTGTCTAGGAGACAAACTTTTTGTCTCTTGTGGACAGATACTGCTAGGGCATCTGTTTGAAAGACACAAACTTTTTGTGTCTTGTGGATAGATACTTCCCAGACATCCTGTGGACAGATACTTCTATGGCATTTGTTTGGGACACACAAACTTGTGTCTTGTGATCAGATACTTTTAGGGCATTTGTTTACACGATAAATGGTTTTGGCCCAAGATATTTATTGATATTCTGGCCTGATGGGGCATTGGATTGATATGATGTTTTAATATGTTGTTCTGCATGATAAAATGCACTTACTGACCAAATTTGACCTCATTTGGACTTTGGTAAGGCCTCTATTTAATTACCCAAATTAAAATCCTAATTTTATGAATTCCTGGAGATGCGGCTGTTGGATCGAGCTAATTTTTGATTCTATTACTCCTTATGGGATTACCCAATAACACTCAAATTTTGAGGATGATCAAAAATCAAGAACTCTCGTTGTACAAGTTCTCACAGGATTTGACGGTTTCAAGTTTTGGTAGCTTCTAGTAATTCTCGTGACTTTTCGTCCGGGTGTCCTTTTAGCTTCCTTCTTTGACTTGTATTACATGTACATAGTATGTGTGCATCTATAAATGCTCATACATTCATGTGTGCTCATTTCCTTAAAGGTCGGGATTCTTGCGAGGGTCGCAAAATGAGACTGTATCGGCATAGATTCTTTGCGAAGCAAAGAAACTAGGACAATAACTGATGGTCTTGCTATGAATCCAATGTGATATGTTAAAACAATGCCATGCAAAAAATATCGCACTATGTTGTTTATATCCACTGTGGATGCAATGGTGATTTTGGTAATGCTCAAGGCACGTCCTATGCTTTGCAATGTTGTACTAAAATGTTGTACTCCTTTTCATAATGACGGTTCTTGTTGACTTAAAAGTCACTAATCTTGTTTTGATAATAACAATAATATTAATCATGTGTAATTTAACATAATTGATTTTCTAACATAGCCACAAATTCTACAACTATCATACGTGGACAAAACTGACAAAACCGATGGTGAAATCAAATCCTCAACATGTATTCCTAAATACAATAGTTTGCACCACTCACATCAACATGATCAAAGCTTATTTATAAAGATAAATCAATTTGATCAAAGCTCAAAGGAAGTGGAGAAACCGAAGAAACTTTCTATAGTGCTCGAAGACTCTGTCTCTTTATAATTTGAGTACTTTAGATATCTATAAAGTTTCTTGTTTGATAGTCATATATATCTCAAATTCATCTTATATCATTGATTGATTGATTGAAAACAAATTTGAATCAAAATCGTTTTGAAAACTCCATTCTTACAAAAACTGATTTTGAAATAAATTCATATTAAATCCGTTTGATTATATTTTAAGTTTTCCCGAAAATATGTATCTTAAGAGCATGTTTTTGAAGTCCCCAAAGCATTGGAATTGATTTTGTAGCTTAAATGCAAAAGTCCAAATTTGGAATTTTGGCCTAATGGGCAATGCTGCTCAGTTGATTAATGCGAATAGGCTTAGTCAACTGATGGCCCAGAAACTAGCCATTGGATATCTGACTTTTTGCCATTTTTTTCCACCAAACTTTCACCCACTCCCTCTAAATGGCCGTATGTTGTCTAGAACTATATATACACTATCTAAGACACATTTGAACTACATTTAATCATTCTTACACAGTATTCTTCATCTATTTCAAATATTCAAAGATTCAATAACACATTTTGATCAATCGTTCATCTATTGAGCTATATATTGTGATCAAAACTTGATAAATCTAGTGTGAACCTAATTTGTAATCCTTCAAACACTTGAGAGTTATTGTACATTGGTGTTTGTCACCAAAAATTATTCTTCAAATATTAAGAGAGGTTGACCTCTTAAATTAGCAAGCGATTTTTCTTGTGTTAGTGTTATGAGTGAACAACATTTCTAAAGTGTGTGAGAAGAATATACTTGTAGCAGTTTGATTTTCACCTGGAAGTAAATCGGAATTAGTGGAATTTCTCGGGAGCACTACTCGAGCGCGGACGTAAGGTTTAATCAACCGAACCGCGTGAACAAAACGACTTGGGCTCATTCGGTTTATTCATTATATCTCTTAGCTCTTTATTTATTTGCTTTAATATTATTGATTATGATTGGGATTGCT
Source organism: Lonicera japonica (assembly GCA_021464415.1). Lineage (NCBI taxonomy): Eukaryota > Viridiplantae > Streptophyta > Magnoliopsida > Dipsacales > Caprifoliaceae > Lonicera > Lonicera japonica. Next base: position 2,754 of record JAKCWG010000730.1, on the reverse strand, counting down.
TGTGTTATTCGGCTTGATTCTTAATATAGACATTAAACTTTTTGAAACAATTTTTAAAATCGAATTAAGTTTTAAAAACCCTATACACCCCTCATCTAAAGTGTTTTCTGAACTATAATTGGTATCAGATGTTGTACTCTTGTTTTGATTTAACAATCTTAGAGTTTCAGATCATGTCTATCTATCAAGGAACCGGCCATAACGAAGGTGCTTCCATCACTAGGCCACCATTGTTTGATGGCAAGAATTATTGCTATTGAAAAAATAGAATGTGTATATTTTTGCAAGCTAGTGATTTTCAACAATGGAGGGTTACACTTGTTGGACCCTATGAGATTACTAAAATGGATAAGAGGGGAAACATAATTCCCAAATCCATATCCGAGTATAATGATAATGCTATTAAAAAAATCCAATATAATCCAATTCAATGTTAAAGCTTTAAACTCTCTACATTGTGTTTTAAGCATGGAATAATACAACAAAATCTCTAGTTGCAAAACTACAAAAGAGATATGGGATAAACTTGAGGTTGCTCATGATGGAACTTCCCAAGTTAAGGATGATAACATTAATATGCTTGTCCATGACTATGAATTGTTCAAAATGGAGCCTAATAAATCTTTTGCTTCCATGTATAGGAGGTTATCCATTATTACTATTGCTTTGGATCTTCTTCGCAAGGTTAAAATTAATGAGGATAAATTCTCAAAGTTCTTAGAATTCTTTACATGAAATGGAGACCAACGGTTACGGCAATTCAAGAAGTCAAGAACCTCAAAACTCTAAGGATGGATGAACTATTGAGTTCTCTCAAAACCCATTAGAGAGAATTGGAAAGAGAAGATGAGGCTGATTCTAAAGCAAAGAAGACTTTAGCCCTCAAAGCAAGTAAGCACAAGGATTATGCGGAGTCTATAGGAGGAGATGAAGATATGGTACTTATATCTAGGAAATTAATGAAATTCCTAGCCTAGAAGAAGAGTTATCAAGGAAAAAAAAACAACTATGGTTCTTCATCAAGGAGGAACAATGATCGATCAACTCAACCAAGAGTTAAAAATGAAGAAGTCAAAAAATGTTTCCATTGCCATGAACCGGGGCATTTCAAAACCAATTGCTTGGCTAGAAGAAATGAGAATAGGGATAAGAGGGATAAAGTGTTTAAGTAAGTGAACACGCTGTGACACCCTGAATCCCGTTCCGAGATTTTCATCTCCGAACCCGATTAATCACGGATACTGTGCGCGAGGCGGGTTTAAAATATAAAAATCACAAGTTTTAAAGATCTTTTTCTAGAATAAAACTTGATCCGCTTGAAAACCTGTTTTATAAAATTTCGGCAAGTGGAGTTTGTTTAAACAACAATCCGCTTTGTAAAATTTAAAAAAACCATTTTCATACAAATGAAATTCCAATTACAAATAGTTGGACACACTCCACATATAAACATCACTTATACAACTTTCTATCCAATACAAATCCTTCAACGAGGTCCCAATCCAAGATAAAAAGCTATACATCATTTCCAATAATTGTACATTTCATCAAATTGAAATTCAATTATACAGACGATGTTCAAAACTAGTAAAAGACAAGTCGTTTAAGGACGACTATAAATGTCTAGGGTAATCAGAGGTTTTAGACTTCATAATTGTGCCAACCCCCGAGATGTACCTGCAAAACTAGTTTGAAAAATGGGAGTGCGCCAAACGGGCTCAATAAGAACTATGAGGATTTTCGTATAAGAAATTAGGTTAGAAAAACATGCATGCAATGCATCGTAATGAAAGTAGTCTTGTTGTTATCATGCGTTTGTGTATATATATATACCATTTTATATGAGGTGCATGTCAAATACTATCCCGGCCCCGATATATAACAAGAATATATCATCAAAGTACAAAACTGTTACTATAACAAAGTATCATAAGAAAATATATTCGTAGGACAATTGTAGGCACTAATATAGTAATCGTCAATCTCTTCTCATATTAAACATCTAGGATTTACTCAACTGTGCACAGCGATCACGATCTAAGCCCCCAAGGCTAGGGTATGCAGCCTCCAAGGCTAGGTCCCCACATGGACCACCTAGATGGTGTAGCATATGCCTCCTCACGGGGTTCCCCAGCGGACCATATAGTATGCCGCTATGAAAGCGGGATCCCTCTAAATGGATCAGGGTATGTAGCCGTCAAGGCTAAGTCAACCCTATAGACCACTAATGCCTTAAAAATTCAAAACCTTAAAAAGGATTATATTCTTAAAATAATATCCTCATAAGAAATACGCGCACACGTAATAATTTATACATCTATCTGGTATAAATGGTGTTGCCGACCGATACCTGAAAACCAAGAAAATCCCAATAATGGATATAAAGGTAGCATCTCACTTTAAAACACAATATATGTGTATATATTAACATCTCATCTTGCCAATTACACATTATAATATATAATTTTATGATTCATATGTATATGTATATAGCTCGTATATCTCCATATCCACATGTGTACGTATAAAGTGAATCAAATGGTGGCATGGTTGTTGTACTAGACTAGGTCCGCCAAGTGCGTCAATTAATATTCAAAACCAGAATATCATAAGTGTAGGAGGTTTTGTAAATTTTTTATTCATTTAGCTGTAAACCAAGTTTAACATAGTTCTCATAATACATAAATTCTTTATATATACACCCCTTTGAAATCTTAACACTTTGTTCACTCATATTGAACTTGTTTTTTTTTT